>JACEOJ010000213.1:0-186612 GCA_013761285.1 Campoletis sonorensis | reverse complement strand
AGAGAGAGAGAGAGAGAGAGAGAGAGAGAGAGAGAGAGAGAGAGAGAGGAAGCGAGGGAAAGAAAAGTGAGATAGAAAATCCGTTCCCATGATCTTACAAGCCTCGAGCTCGAAACATAGAGCAGAATGAGTAGGCAACAACAACTACACATAGACATATATAAACAAAGATGGAATGAAATAAAGAAAGTCAGCTTTATGGTTGGTCGGTGTGTGTTGTTGTCAGTAGAGGGAGGGCTTTTTTCGTTTTACAAACTGGTTCAATTTTTTCTCAAAAAAGCGGGTGTAGAGCGAGAGAAAGAGATGAAGAGAGAAGAAGAAAACCGGTTGTGTCTACGCAAAGAGTCGAGGGTCCATCGCGAGGATAGAGAAAGTGGAGGAGGGGGTAGAGAAGAGCGAGAGAGTGAGAGAGAGAGAGAAAGACGAGTTCGCGAAAAGCGTCGAAGGGGAATCCTTGATCTCTCGGGTACTCGTGGCAGGTACGTGCATGCGCCATTTATGAGCCCCTTGCATTCTCCATAAATCGCAACTTCTCTGATCAAAACAGCTTTTTTTTTCAAATTCCTTCATCCGATTATTCATAAGTGATATTTTTCAACATTTTATTTTGAATTATTCCATTTTTAAATCAAGTCCATCATGGAAAATTCTGAAATTTGATTGAAAAATTGATACTCTGATTATGAAAATAATTAATCCTGGAAAGAATGACTATTTGACATAAATTTATTACGAAATTTTCATTCCCATAATGACAAATGAAAAACGAAACACATAATTGGTTTGTTTTTTTCGATCCTTTAAACATCTTCCGAATTATGGAACGAGATGACATCGAAAAATACTTCCATTTAGCCTCAAAGTTCTCAAAGTTCTCTCTCAAAGAAATTCCGAAATTTAAATGAAAAATTGAAACTCTGATTATGAAAATGATTAATCCTCAAAAATAACTAATTTACGTAAATTTATTACGAATTTTTCATTACCATAATGACAAATGACAGCCAAAACACATAATTGCTTTCTTTTTTTCGATCCTTTAAACATGTTCCGAATTATGGAACGAGATAACATCGAAAAATACTTGCACTTGGCCTCAAAGTTCTCAGACCGGAAGTGACGCAATAAAGACTGGGAAATCACTCGCCCACTGTTCGTTATCGGTAGACAAGAATGCCTGGTTTAGCAGGACGAGTGGGTGCCATTACGTCTTTTATATTCGCACATATCTATATGTGCATGTGACTTCTCCCTTGTCACGTGACTTTTCTCTCCGTCTCTCTTTCTTTCTTTGCTCTTTCTTGTTTCAGCAAAGTCTTTCCTCGTGTTCTCCGTTCCTGTGGGGAGAGATAAAGGCGCTGCTGTCGGCTCATGCCAACAAGTGGCCCTTGTCTCTCAACTCCCTCGATCGTCACGAGATCGCATGAAAACTACGCGTTCATTATGTTCGTCTCGCAACTATTTTCATTTTGCCAATTTCATGTTTAAGTTACTATTTTTTTCATAGATTTCAAAAAACATTTTTTCACTCATTGCACTCTGCATTGAAAATACACTCACAGAAATTCTTTGATCGTTGAGAGATTTCAAAGAATTAATTCGCCTCTCGAGAAAATGTTCACGGATTTTCATTCTGGAAATTGTCGCGATAAATATTTAACGAACGACGTTACAGTCCGTGATACATCATTCGATTATTATCGGAACGCAAAAGACGTTGAAAACTCTGTCCAGATATTTATAGAAAATTCATAATTTATTAATGATTATGAATTATCGAAAATTTGTCCTTTTGTTGTTACATCAAGATCTCTCCAACGTTATTTCTACAGAGACGAAATTCTATATTGGGCTTTTCATTTCCGATGATATTTCGGAATATCGAAACGAAGGCAACCGCTGAGGAAACGATTGTCAAATTTCACTTTGTCCCATTCGACAAACTCTTTCGATAATCCAATAATCCATCTTTTATTGTAACGTTCATTATTCAACTCGAATAATTCGATCGATTTTTTTTTCGTAATCGTTACTCTGCTTCTCTTCTCCTCGTCTTTCTTTCTACCTCTGGAACGTCATTTCTTCGCTCAAGTCCAATCAAATTATTCGATTTGACGTCGCTCACAAATTAGTTTCGTTATTTCGTCGCGTCGAGTTTGTAAGTTTAACGATTTAATCCTTCGTGATGAATATTTATTCTCCAAAGTGAACACCTTTTTCCGAGACCTCAGATTTTCATCATTTCACAATCCAAAAAAATTCGTAAAAACTAACAAAATAATTTAGAATTTTAGAAAAACGTCGTCGTGACATTATAACGAAAAATGAAAATTACAAATGACAAGCTTTTCCCGGTGACAGAAGCTGGATGAGAATAGTTGCAAATATTTCAGAAGCTTTTGTTTTTCATATTTTGTCCGTCTCTCACTCTCTCTCTCTCTCTCTCTCTCTCTGTCGTAAAAACAAAAAAAAATAATACACGGGAATTGGAAATTCGTGTTACGAGTTTGGGCTTGCATCGAATAAAATTGCACTAGTGCGATGGTCTCTCGGAGCTCGTCGCGAGGTGGCGGGAATGCACGAGAAGGGATTAGTTCGAGGGGGAGTCAAAAGCCAAAAGGAGGTGGTGGTTGTGTGTAGTGACGGCGACGACGACGACGACGAAGCGAGGGGCTGGGAAAGAGAGTTTGAGGGGCCGGAGGGGGAGGGGAGGACAGCAGGGGAGTCCACGAAGGATGAGAAAGAGGAGAAGAGGAGGAGGAGGAAGAGGAGGGGGGGAGAGAGGACAACACTTGTACCCGTGCTGATGCGGTGGCGTCGTCGTCGTCGTCGTAGTTGCTATTCTCGAGAGTAGGGGAACAACACTGCAAAGCATTCGCAGTATTGTAGGTCGTTGCGTTTTGAAATGTAATTTCTTCATTTTTCTATCATTGTCTCAAAATTATAATAATATAAACAATTACGAATTCAATTTTTTATCGGACTATCGCTTCAAAAACTTCAAAATACACAAAGAAAACAAAAAATTCATTCATTGTTTACACTATGATTTCAAGGTTTAGTTTTATACTGAATTTTACATTATGAATTAAACTCTTTCACATTTTTTATTAGACTATCGTTATAAAAACTTAAAAATGCACACAGAAAAGAAAAAATTCATTCATTGTTTACACTATGATTCCAAGGTTCGCTCTTACGCTCACCGCAGCAAATTTACTTTTGTGAAGATTTTCATTAAAACAATTGAACTTGGAAGTGTGAAGAAGACATTTTTTATTATTCTTTTATTAAATTTCACAAAATTTTATCATGTTTATTTGATGAAAGTTTAGGACAACGTTTTTTTTTTACTTTTGAGTGTCAATGCCATTTTCATTTTGTTTTTATTTGTCGTCCCCTGTAGTTTCGTCATGTTTGAGTCATCGCTGTTTTTTTTTGTTTTTCGGAATGTCTGACACGTGTCAATCGATGCTTCGAGAAGAATTTCCTGACTCGATCATTATACGAGTGAATAAATGTGAAAATTGTACGGAAATATCTACGCAGTATTAATTGTACGATTTCTTTGTTCGGAGAATTGAGGGCGAGAGCGGGGGGCATGGGAAAGAGATTTTTTTATTCTTTTTCCAAAACAGATAAACCTGTTATCGGAAATATTTTTTTCATTGTAAATACGATCGCAAACATATGTTCGTTGATTCGCTCTCATACCGGCTTTTATTTGCATCTTTTAATACTCGACGCCTTTTTCTTTTTTGTTTTTTTTTTTTCTTCAACAATTCAACTTATGGAACCAATATAAAAACATTTACATCGATTCATTTCTTCGAACTACTGCGGTCTCCAGCTTTAAATGGAATATCGCAAAATTATCATTTTTCCTTACCCTCCAATTTTATTTCACAACAAATCGTCATCCTCAAAGTTATATTTGAATATTATTTTTGTACTTACATCCATGACAATTCTACAGTTTTGATTGTTCATTATAATCATGTCAAAGGGATAAATTTTTATCGTTATTATCGTCGCTATTATTATCCATTTCTTCGAATTCGAAATGATAAATCCCTACGTACGGAAAAAAAACGAAATCGCATTGTGAAATCGAATAATTTCAGTCGTGGTAAATGAGGAATAACTCTACAGAGAAAGAGCCAATCGGAAAATTCAAAAAATAGCACATACATATATATATATATGCATCGAAATGTGTGTATAGGCTGACAATAGAAAGTAGCCCGGCTTCGTCGTTACCGCAACATTACGAATGCACCAATCTAGGATAAATTGAGAGAATGTTTTTGCCAGGCTGTGTTGTTGGTGCGAGGGGAGGAGGTAGGAAGGGACTGGGTGACTCTCCTGATCTAACGGAAACCCGATTCCGCTTCGTTCGTGCGTGATTCTATAGTCTCTTATATGTGCTTCTTTATATACAAATTAAATAATAACAATATTACGTTTTTCGTCTGATCTGATCGTGCATTCAAACGACGGTTAACTTTTCGATTATTTTTTCCAAACTCGGCTCTGACTTGGGCAATAATTCAATAACGTGAGTCGTTGTTTTTTTTAGGAATGTAAAAACGAACAAACTTTCGCGTTAAATGTCTTATGAATTATAGAATTTGAAAAAATAAAACATACGGAACGAATAGAATCTTCAAAATTACCGTTAACGAAATAGTAACGGAGGATGACCTTGAATGCTAAACAAGACTGTGCAGAATGTAAATACTCATGAAAATGAAACAAAATTCATTGTAGACGAGACATTTTTGTCTCATTTTTATAAAAAGTTACTTTGTGCACAGTCAAAATTGTCCAACTTTCAAGGTCATCTCCCGTTTGTATTCCGTGAAGGTCATTTGTAAGCTTTCATTCTCTCCGTACAGTTTTTTCGAATATCGAATAAACAGAGTTTGTACTTTAGATCTCCGTATCTTTGAAATTAGATGGTCGAATTTTTAAATCTTTTTAGATGTCTATTTTATTTTATTATTTTATTTTATCATTTTATTTTAGACGTCATATGTTTCTCAGTAATTGAGGGAAAAAAATAAGAAAGTCTGTCGACAATTTTCTGAGTAAAACTGAACAATTTTTTATCGCTAATATTTCGAACACCAAACGGTAAATCCTTTTGAATTTTGAATGGTAGATTCATAATACGTTCTTGAATGTGTGTGCCAAATTTTAAGTCAAACTTTGGTTTGTCTTCTTCGCAAGTTCATTCACTAACTCTTACAAATGGAATTTTTTGGTTGTCCTGTGTTTTTTTTTAAATTCATTTCGTTTTTTATTGTTAATGTTCGTTTAATTTTCTATTTAAGAGTTTTCACCATAAATATTGTAAAATATTAAATGGTTGTTGACTTTGTGGCAACAGCGAAATTCGAGCCGTTGTATCGAATACTACGTTATAGCAGCGTTTGTTATTTTGATATACTTCACTAACACAAGAATCGTGTACACGTAAAAGCCCGCAGCGTTGCCACAGTTATTTTTCAGTTTTGGAAGAGTCGAGTCTGCAATCAAAAACTTTGTGATTTGAGGGCGTTCTTTAATTTATTGTTGAAAAAAACGATACGAATAAATTTCTTGAATTTTTGCGGATTTATTTACTAAGATTTCCACGTCATACGAAGATAGTTGTTTTTAAAGCTACTTCAGTATTTTTGAGTGGGATTTTTTCTGACAATCCGGATTTATCGGATCATCGTGTGAATTCGTATAAACACCCATTTTACAAGAAATCCATCAAATTTATTTCATTTGTTGCAAACGCGAACAACGTTTAGCAAAAAAAAAAAACCATCTGCTGAGATCTCGATGAGTTCTCGAGATTTCATACAAATTTTGGAAAATTTCTAACCATTTTATTTCGGGTCACCAACCTCCTTACGAACAATTGAGAAATTCTCATACACGACGAAATGATAAAATTTGTTTGATAAGAAATTTCCGAGATATTAAGAAAGATTCGTTTAATTTTTAAATCGTGAATATTGTTTTCTCATTTTCTATAATTAAATTTGACAAGTCATTTTGACTGACAGTTAATTAACGAATGAGAAAAAAACTAATAAAAAAAAAATGGAGAGACGACAAATTATGGACGTTATAGAGAGACGAACTTTTTGCAGTTTCAATTCAACGTAAATTAATTCGATCCCATAAGAGCGAATATATACGATTAATTCAAAAAATACGTTGTCTATATACATCTTTATGTATATATATTTATTAAAATTGCCAACAAAACTCGAGACGATGTCGATGTAGATTAGTCGAGACTATATACACTTTTTCGTTGCTGTATATACCAGATCCATACATAAAGCTCTACTGATCGAAGTATGTATGAGTGTCGAAGAAGGGATTTTAATTAAAGGACGGAGGGGCAGGCCGTCGCCTCTCCTTCTCGCCATTCTCTCTCCCTCTCTATATTTAGAAGACACGAAAAACGTGCGTCATCCCATTCGCTCAATCTACGGAAATTGTACTCGTTAATTGTCGATTATATATATATATATATATACGTGTATATGCACACACATATTGACGCATATGTCCAACAAACTTTTTATTTGTCCCCTCGGTTTCGACCATCTTTGCAGTAATCTTTTTTTTGTTTTTTTTTTTTTTTTTCCTCGGCAACCCTCCACGAGCATAATCGACGAAGCTCGAAGTCCTGGAGCTTCGCGCCTCTATTTTGCGATTGGGGCTTCGATTAAAAAGAATACACATTTAAGTTGAACGAAAATACACGTATTTATATATTTATATAGCTAAAATGGTCATATCGGATTTGATAATCTGTAACACTAACGATCTCTTTCAAACCCCTGTTTTGATCGAGTTCGTCCGATTAATCGAGATCGCGAAAGAGATAAATCCAACAGGAAAATTGCTTTTGTCTTGCTTAGTTTAATTTTAAATGTTGTTTTTCTTTTTGTTTTTCGTTTTCTAACGCATTTTTAGAAATAATCTTATAAATAATTGTCTTATTCGATTTGTATTTCAGACGTAAAATATTTGCGCCTGGCAAAAATCCTCTCGAGATCCGTAGCGTTCCTCGATCGGAAAACGAGTGACGGTGGAGGGGAATTTAAAGGGGACGGTGGAGGTGGAAAAGCAAAACCAGGACCCGGGGAATTCGTTCTGGCCGAGCGAGAACCTCGAGGAACTCGTCGAGGCCGAGGACGTTCGAGAGATCATCGACGAGTTCGAGGACTCGGACACGTTCGATTTTGATAAAAAAACCGACGAATGCACCGAATACCGGGACCAAGACGAAGACGACGACTGTGACGATAATATCGGTGGGTTTCATTATTTAACTATCTTCTCACTCTTTACATTTCTATTTTCATTCTAATTTCATACATTTTTCAATATTTACATGATTACCTTTCTTTTATAATGTTGATTGAAATGCTGGCAGAAAAATTCAAGGCAGAAGCTGAAATCTTTGTCCATTGTCCAACTTATCATTCATTTTACTGCTCGATTAATTCGCCCCCGAGGATATAATTCCCGTTTCGAAACAAAACAACCTTACGCAATAATAATGGCAAAGAAAATCTATTTATTGGTTGATACGCAAAAGTGAACGAAAGTCACGAGCTTCGAAGCGATAAACAATGGGGAAAAAAATTTGTTAAAATAAATCAGAGCTTTGAGACAGAATTTATCAGTCCCGAGCATCTTCGTCGAGTGAACAAATCGTAAAATGCGTAAATGTAAAAATAAAATAATTGGAGCGTAAGAACGATGGATGGGATCGTATACGACGGTAATTTAAAGTCATTTGACGTCTTTTATTCTCGTGAAAATTGTAATAAAAAGATGCGTCGAAAAGTTATGCGCAAAATTTTCTATTCCTATATATTCATGTTGTACCGAAGAAAGAAAAAAAAGAAAAAAAGATGAAAAAAATCAACTCAATTATACAGAGGGAGAAACTTTCTCTGATTTGTTTTCTAAAATTTCGAACTAACTAGGAAAACCATGGAGAGACGTAGCCATAGAGATTAAGTGGGGGAAACGACAGAATAACGTTTCCGAAAGGGTATATGACATACGGTACAGCGGACTACTACGTTCCTACCAACTTTCTTAATTACCACCAACTTTCTTCATAATTCTCGCTTCCTCCTTCCAAAACTTGCACTCTTGCCGTTGCTTCTTCGGCGTACACACCCTTTTTTCTTTAAACAAAATACAGCAACAACAACTTCACTTGGAAATAAAATGCTTATGAGTCTTGAAGCGTCACGTAAAAACCGTTTGGTCGCTTGTCGTCAGTAAGAATCAACGGTCGAGATTATTGTGTTGTGATTTTCTCGATCATTAACGACCATGGGGTTGAATTATTATTATTATTATTTAAGTAAAATTCGTTTAATAAGAATTGTAAATGGAATGAAAATAACATTTTCCTATTTATGGAAAAATTACAATTATCTTTTTATAACGTGATCGTTGTGACAATTATGATAATTTTTCTGATTCTAAAAACATTATTGGCACTGGAAGGTAAATAATTCTCTCTGCTTTTCCCTGGTCGAGGTATTGCCACGATTATCCTCGACCACCGCGTAGATTTGTTCCTATATTTGTATTATTGCGTAAGATGGAAATTCGATCATAATAATTTTAATGGACGTTGTAATTATAATTTATATTATTAGATACCAGCTGTATGCCCCCCCCATGGCTTCGTCCGAGTTTCAGAAACAGAATCTTTTCAGCTACGACAAAATTATCTGCAATTTTAGTTAAAACTTAATAACTGTCGAATTAACCAACGAATCTTGTTTCTTTCGATGTATTTTGTTTGTATATTTTAAGCACACTCTCAAATAGAACCGCAGGCGCAGAATTTTCCTTTCGATTTTTAAAATGTTGCAATTTTATCGAATAGTTAACAAATTTTTAGAACTTTGGACTTTTTTGAATTAGCTTTTAGCAAATAAATCCGTTAAACAATTTATATTTTGAGGCGTTCCTTTCACGAACTCGAATTCTTAACGAATCACAGGTCTTTTTGCACGATGAGGTAAAAATACCTTTCGTTTTACTGGCGAAATATCAAGTCACGTTTTTGAAATCGAATCTCATTCGCATATGTTTGTTATTAATGGAATTAGAGATTCTATAGAAACTATTTTGAAATAAGTGTCAAATGTTCAACAACAATATTTACGATAACATTTGGAAACACGTGACCAACGGACGATTTTTTGTAACGTCATTTTTAAGAGGTTTTGATTTTTTTGACAGTTCTCATATTTTTAACACGAGATTTCTTTTTGCTCGTTACAAATCCATTTCAACTTTTACTTTTTGTCAAAAAACAATGCCAGCAGTTTATCTCTGTGACAGTTTCTAACAGTGCAGTTGTTGATTTTGCAGTTCGACGAAAAATATAGAGAAGTCTTTGAATCCAATAAAAACAAAATTTTTGACGTTTGTTCAGCGTAGGAACCAATAATTGGTTTTAACATTCAGCCAAATGTTTGGACGATTGAAGGCATGGCTTCGGGGGTCACGAAAAAGCTTTAGAAAAGATGAAAAAAAAATCCGGCCTCTTGCCATCGTCAGAAAAATGACTAAATCGCGTTCTATTTTTCTTCGTTATTCTATTTCGAGATAAAACTCCATCGCGTCAACGATTAAATCCGATTAAGGATCGTGAGCTACGATTCTCTATTCATTTGAATTGGTGAATAATTTGGAATTTTGTGTTATTTCTCAGTCACAGAACAAACTGACGAGAAGGAAAAGGAGGAAGAGACGGGGGAGGAGGTGGAGGAGGAGGACAACAACAGTCGAGAGGACAAGGTGGAAAAGGAAAGAAGGGTTTCAACCGAGTCAAAGTACGAGAAAAGTGACGAAGTGGTGGTGGCGGTGGGGGGAGGCTCGCGTGTGCTACGAGAGCAGCAACGTGTCGTTTCAGGATCGGCAACAACGGGAGCCCAAACACCGACCATGTCGAACGTGTTTCCACAACAGTACTGCCTGAGATGGAAGTATCATCACAGCAATCTTCAGACAATGTTCTCGCAGCTGCTCGAACGTCAAGCTTACTGCGATGTCACCCTTGCCTGTGAAGGTCAAACGCTTCGGGCACACAAGGTATCACTCACGCTTTTTCTTTCTCTCTCTCTCTCTCCCTCTTGCTTCTTCGAATTTTTTCCGTCATGTCATCAATCAAAACACTGATTCGGACGGACGTGAAACAAAAAATAAACTGCCAGCTTTTGAATAAAACTCGATTATCGTTCAAACGTTCAAAAGTACAGTTTTATGTTTGTTTTTTTTTTCATCCATTAAGCGATGGTGGGACTTGAATCGTCCACCTACGCGGTGCTTGGAACATTAATAAATGAAAAAAAAAAAATACAAACAGTCATTATTTATTAATGACACGAATACTACACACAAATAATAGGGGTGACGAAAAAAAGTTGCATTTTTTTAGTACCAGTTTCTCCGGTCGAAATAGTTTTGTAATGTCAAAAAAGGGGAAGCCCCTCGGAAAATAGAAACACTTTTGGTTTTATCAAACTAATTAAGATTTTTGATACAATCTGAGGAACGATTTTATTTTTTCTTATTTTCCGTGGCCACCTCATACCGTACGACGTAATTGTTTCCGGTCGTTTTCATAAATGGAATTACATTTTTCACTTCGTCACTATAATATTTTGCCCAAGTTATTACATCGATTTTGTCTATAATTGCAATTTTTTTTATTTTTTTATTTTTGCACACGTTTGACTTATTTCATTGTTACTCATACGTACCACCATTTACAACAAAAAAAACTCTCTTCAACTCACTTTCTCTTTCTTCCTCATTGCTTTATTCTCATTTGTTTCCTCCCTCCGCCGCCCCCCGTTCTATTTTTTTTCTGTCTCTCCCACTGTCTCACTCTTCGTGTTGTTTTTTTTTTGTTTCTTTTTTTTTTTCGTTTCTCCCCAATTTTTTTTCGGTTCGTGCTCTCGCCCACGGACAAAGGAGAGAGCGCGAGTCAGGAGTCGAGGGAAAATACTTTTCAAGTCTCTTGGTGTGAGGGCTTTGCTGAATCATACACAACGACGTACCACCGTTCTCTCTCGTTCCTTTTTTCGCTCTCTTTCTCTTCATGTGAGAACTGGGCGTAATCCACTTTATGATTTTTCGGGAATGGGATGACGAGCTTGAAAAAAAAAGAACGAAATAAAAAAAAAATAAAAACCCATCTACGTGTAATATACGTATTTCTACACAGGAAGCTCTTCTGAACGACCAAATTGATATTCTCCAAGGAGAGACGAAACAAAAAACAAAAAAAAAAAAACGAGAAAAAAAAGAAACACAACTCGAAATGAGGGTTTGGAAAAAAATGCGGCTTTTGTCTCGAAATTACACGGTGAACCAAAAAAATATAAAAAGCCGCACTCAGGCCCAGGAAATTATACATTTTTGATGACGTCGAGCTTCCTTGAAACGCAGGAATCGTTTGATTAATTATTTTCAGTTTCAATTAAGACTAATTATACAGTTGGGAACATTTTTTGATGGCATTATCAATAGGACTTGGATAAAACATTAGTTTCAAATTTGAGCAGGTTCACATACACTTTTGAATAATTATTCAAATTTTTCTTTTCATATAACATTCATTTCATAGCATTCATCATTTTTTCGTATTTTTCTAAAGAACGTTCGTCTAAAAATACATTTTTTAGTTTTAGTTTAGTTTCCATTTCTCCAAACGCTCCATTTTATTTACATAATAGAACACAATTTGAATTACAAGCGAAAATACTAATGATAATCGATTCGATCCTAACATTGATCGAATGATTCTTTTTTTCTTTACCCAAACATTTTTTTTTTTGCCCACAAGTTATAAGTCGAATCGACAATAATTCAAGTTAACGACGAAACAAACTTTGCCCGTGAATAAATTCGAATCTTAATTGCTTCATTGTTCAAAGCAATGGAAAAACAAGTTAATTAATTTACGAGTTTTAATATTCAGCCAGAAAGAGGATTACGTATTATAATTTATAATAAACATTTTTCTTATTCGTATTATACATTACGAAATTATTTCCATACATATAATCACGAATATAAACGAGAGTCCTGAAGAAAATAACCATCCTGCTTGGTGTAGTATGCTGTTGCTGCTTTCTGTGCTATCTCGACCGATGCAGATGAGAGAATTCTTCAGGCATGTTTTATACGTGCTCGCGATATGCAACTCCGATATGCCTGTGTATGCCAAACCAACTGCTAAAGAACTGTCCTTTCCTTTCCTCCTCTTCTCTCGCTTCTTTCGTTTGTTATTATCATGATTATTATTGTTGTTGTTGTTGTTCTTCTTGTTATTTTCATTAAATCAGCGACGATATAATAATAATAAAATAATAATAACAATAGGAATAGTAAAGGATTTATCTTGTTGCACGATACACTCGCAAAGCTCAACATTCGTGCGTGACTCTATGTCTTCTTCTTATTCCCTCGTTTTTCTTTCTATCCTATAATTCTCGCCTCGGGTCATTAACTTTCGTAATATCTTCGTGGGCGTTGGCGAAAAGAAGGAAAAAATATATACATTCACGACTCCGATATCACGTTATAATCCGAGTTCCTCGTTTCGTTGTTTTTATTATCAAGTTTTTTTTTCTTTTTCTTCTTCTTTGCATCTCCATTCGTTTTATTGTTTTTCTTTGTTCCGGATATTTCTGCACTACTGTACGAATATTTTATTATTTTTTTATATAATTTATTTGAAAAATTTTCTAACTTTTGACGTTTCTGATTGTTGAGATACTTTTTTACTCGATTTATCGTCCAAACAGTTTGTACATTAGAACGATCGATTTTATCGTTCACAATAAAATAAATGATTCTAGTTTAATTTAATTATTGCAGACAAAATTGTACTCTAAGCATATTAATTTTTTTTTGTTTTGTATAGACACGAACATTTTTTTTGAAAATTCAATATTTAGATACAGGATGACGTGAAAATACGAATAGCGACTCCCGTAATTATTGATTTTTTTCAAACAAGTGAAACGATTAGGTCATTTATCCCACTATTTCGTGGCAGGTAAATTCATTCACATTTTCATCAATCGAACAGTTGGGACAAATATTGCTTATAGAAATGGCAAAATGGGGGTCCCGCGGTGTATGATGAATAGGCTGTAAAATTTTCATAAAGGCTTCTTATGTGATTAGCTGCCACGTACCAGTGGCACCCTCTCCCTCCTCCTCCTCCTCCTCCTCCTCCTCCTCTCTTTCCGCCAGGTTCGTTTCTCAAATCTCGAGAATCTTCTGTAGAGAACGAGCGACAATAAAACTTGACAAACGATCAAATTTCGGTCCTTTGTTCCGACTCTTCTCGCGGCTTTTGTATACGAATATATATTTATGTACGTTTGTACAGAGAGTCAAAGAGAGAGAGAGAGAGAGAAAGAGAGAAAGAGAGAGCAAACGCATTATTCGCCTTCTATCCTCCTTGGCGTGTGTATACATTTTTTTTTTATAACTTTTATTAATATATATACGTCCGTGTGTGCGAGTGTGTACGTTTCGGGAAAAACGAGCGCTGGCGTCGCTGCTTCGGCGTCGACGGAGCTCTGGATGCAGTGCCGGAGAGCCACTCCATCAAAGTAGAGTACATTTGGCTTGGTTCATTTTTTTCTTCGCCTTTTTTTTCATTCTTTTTCTTTTGCGTTTTTTATTCTTTTTCTCGTGTGTCCTTTTTTTTCTACTTTGGTAGGGCTCCAAATTGTAAAATCAATACTTACACCTAAATTCGGAATGCCCGCGCCAGAGGCCAATGGGGCTCTGTATACGCTTTCTCTCGCTCTCTTTCTCTCTCTCTCTCTCTTTCTCTCGTTATTTTCTCTTTTTTCCTCTCTTTCTCTCTCTCTTTTTCTGTCTGCCTACCGCCTCCACTTTTTCTCCTGAACGTCCACTCCCGTCTCACTTCCCGTTTTGTCCCCCCCCCCCTCCCCCTCCCCGGCTCACATACACACATTTTGGCGCGCTTACACGTGTATTACATCGCCACACAATCAACGGCCCACAGACACATACCCGAATCTTGGATAATGGCCCTACTCTGTACGCGCGGGGGTCGCGTTGGTGAAAAAATAATAAAACGTAAAGGAAAAAAAAAAATGGAAAAAAAAAAGAAACGAAAAGAAATGGATAAAAAAAATAGAAATGAAAAAAAAAAAACGACAACCAACATAAAATAAAATAAACGAGGGGTTGAAACGACCGGAGTCGGAGAGTTAAGGGAATAAGGGACGAGAGAGTGCGAGGATGTTCTCTCGGCGATAAATGTGGAGGGGAAAAATGAGCGCGCTGAACAAAAAGGAGGCATCAAGAGAGCGGGAACGCGAAAATGGAAAGGGGAGGGGGGGGGCGGGGAAAGAGTACGCGACAGACACACACGAGTCAAAAGTACTCGACGAAACACGCTCGTCCAGGCATAAACAAAGGAAGTCAGTTACCCGCTTCGCACTTTCTACCGGGCTTTTTCGGGGGGAGAATTTTTTAGGGGCGTCGTTGAGTCAGGGTCATTCTCGTCCTTCCTCTATCGTTCGACACTTATCAACATATACATACAGGAACACTCAGCATAAATTGACAATAATGTAATCTCGAGTTTGAGAATAAAACATGATTTTTCTAGTCCGGAATATCATTTTTCACGCCAACTTCCGACTTAGACGATGTCTGTTATGAAATTTTACAAATTCACGCCCTTCTACTCGACCCTCTGTCAAAACGGCTCGACGTAGAGCAAATATGTATAGGACCAATTTTGTAGGCCATCGAAAATCCTACAAATAAGTATTCGGCAAAAATTTTCTATCTCGAATAGTTTACTCGTGAAGTCTTGTTGAAATAACTCGACTGACGAAAAACCTCCACAAATCGAGTCATTTTCAAAATAACTCGCCGGACCAACTAAAATACATAAGAAAATCTCACTTAATTGAGGTTGTTTGTCGAGTTGACCTTCACGAGTGACCATTTATTTTTTTTGCACCGAAACGAAAGAAAACTAATTTGATTGAAAATGTTAAAACGTGGTGACCGTGTAGGAATTATTTTGTTAAATACAGTCAACTAAAAAAATGATTGTAATTACATAAAATATTTGGTTATTTTCGTGAACAAATAATTAGGTGGATCAACAACGGCAACGGTTTCATTATTATTGTATCCAGGTCTTCCAACAAAACATTTCATCAATGATAAACGACAAAAGATCTCATGAATAGAAACGAATATATCGTAATAAGAGATAAACATATGAAAAAGTGAACTAAACGATGTCACTATTATCAGTCAAATCTTGTGTTGAGTATTCCAACAATATATTTTGTTCTCATTTTTTCAATTCGAGCCTCACAATTGAACAATAGTTGGGTTAACAATATTGTGAATTACAAAATGAATCTAATTGACACGGCCAAATCGGTCTTTCAGTCTGTTTGCAAAATTTGTAACTTTTCCAATGTTTTAACGCGAGAATAACAGAACGCAAACAATAGCATAGGTTTGAACTTTCAATTCAAAAAGGCACAAAGATTTCACTAGCAATCGATAGAAAAAAAACGTATTGCTCTAATCTCCGGTATGAGAATATCATTTTCGAAAATTTGATGAGAACTCGAAAACTCGAAAAAAAGGCATATTTTCATAATTTTTTTGCAGCGATATGAATAATATTGTTCTATTTATTTCATATCTACATTATAATACAACTTCTGAAACATATTAGAAAAAAATTTCAATAAAAAATATTCATAAATAATCCCGTAACAGCGAATCTCCGGAGCCGCCTCGAAAAAAAGTTGTTTTGCGGTGAACATCGTAACTCGTTACCGGATCATCCGAAATAAAAAAATCGATATGGATTTCAAAGGTGATATGCTTTCCAAGGAAATCACCAAGAGTTTTTTTTTCTTTCGGTCTTCTGCAGGATTCAAAAGTGAAAACGCGATTTTATGTTTAAAAAAATCGGGAAATTCGTTGTTAAAAAATAGAAAAAAGGGGAAAAGTCTTTCTGATTACCTGCGTATTTATGCGTAGAAATATCGTTCAAGATTTAAAAAAAATCAGTTGATTAGATTTTGAGTTCTGATGCTTGCGGTCTTTTCAAAAATGACGTTTTCGGGAAAATCGGATAAAGTTTTCTGTACTCGAACATTCAGTATGACAGCCGGTCTTTTTGCTCCGATTGACATGAAATTTTTGCACACGTACGTCATGACGTATTGTACATTGAGATTTTTTTTTTAAATAAATGCAAAAAAATGTTTGAAAACCTTACTCCGTCCTTAATCGGTCCCTTATCTTAATCGATTAATTAATTAGTCGGAGAAATAATGAACTTAGATTTGGACTCAGACAAACTCTACCCAACTACCTTAATGGATTCTTATAGGAAATTTCATCCTCTACAAAATCGGTCCTATACATTTTTCCTCTATCTCCGCCCGTTTTAGAAGTGTGCACCGATTAAATAACTCGTTGGGATGAACGTCCGATTCAACATACGAGCAAACAATCCCTGCCCTCTTTAGATGAACCGAACAGGTGTATGGGCGTGACTTTTTCCCTCACCGCCTACTTCACACGATCGGTGCATCCATTTGTCTTGTCAATAATTAATAAATATCTTAGCAACGTCGTCACCTGAATAAAAATAACAAAGAAAGTTTCGTCTCAACGTTTCGCGCTCTTATTTGCCTCTGACTTGTAAATGTTGGTATCAAATTTTTAGGACACCCTTTGTATGAATACCATCGGGAACTGCATGTGGTAACGCTTTAACAGGACAGCTGTTTCCTCGCTTCCTAATGACACCTGCGACCAGGTGCTCCAGTCAGTACCTTCGTTTGGAACTAAAAAAAAAAAAAAGAAAGTAAATTATGCATACGAAATCAAGTTACGCTTATATCGTGGCATAATTAGTCACAACAGACATTTTAAATCCCCCTCCCCCCTACAACAATAAAATGTTCTATTTTCAATTTCACACGTAAACACGTGGCGTTCTTCGACATTTTAAATCAAGGTTTCTAATCAAAGACATTAATTAGTGAAATAATTCATTTTTTTAAAACCATCCAATCGGTAGTTATGAAAAAAAAAGAAAAACACACAAAATGATTGGTTTTGAAAATTCGAAGTATTTTTAAACAGTTTTTAATCCAACAGCAGCCAATAACTCAGTCGCAATTCTCGTAGAGCAGCGGCGTTCTAGGTCGAGCAATTTTTTTTCCCCCTTACGTTGAGGAAATAGCCAGTGAGATTGGAAAAAAGGTATAAAAAAGTAAATTATCGATCCAACTGTGCAACGTAGCTTCGGAAACTTTATTCATCCTTCAGAAAATATATATGGTTACATGTATATACATTATACACACCGAGTAGCTTTATATATACGATTTATTTTTTAAATTCACATTTTATACTTTTTATTTTCGTTACACCAGACTGAGCTTGTTCTCGCAGATTTTCGATTATCAATATCATTAGCTCGATGAATTATGATTATTATTTCGAAGCATGAATGCCAGCCCGTATTTCGTATCAATGGAAAAATTATGCTCGAATTAAATGCGGGAATGTGTTTCCAGTTAATCGAAGAATTGCTCGGAATTCCGAAACTCGATACAAAAGAAAAGAAAAAAAAAGAAAAAATAAAAATATACAGACGAAATGATCGCTACATTTAAATACAACGAGAGCATTGCTCGAAATTACTTGCCTCGTTCCTCCTCGAGTATTTATATAATAATATATTTTCTTCGACTATATATACGTATATATACCCGATAAGCCCATCATTAAGCCTATCGGTGTAGCGTATAGAAAAATTCCGTACCAACCTCGTCGACATGGTCCATAACGAACCAACCAAGAAAAGAAACGAACGAAGAACAAAATGAATTCGAAAGAGAACAATGATTATTACACACGCACGTGAATTACTCATTTACATAGTTGAGAAAAAATAAATACAGAAAATGAATTATTTATGAACCTGCTCTATTTTTCATTAGAAAAAAAAAATACACCAAGTTTTTCCTATTCAATTATTTGGGAATGAGTTTTTCTGAGTGTTCAAATGAATCGATCAATAAATTATCGTCGTCATTAATTCAAAATAAAATATAACGAGCCCAAATACACAAACTTTCGAAGCAGAAGAAAAAATAAGTTGAAAAAAATTCTCTAAAAGATTCATGAGCAAAAAAAACATTATCTCTCATCGACTCAATTTTGTTTTTACGCCTCACGTAAACCTCGACTTGTATTTGAGCCGATTCGACCCACGACATTGCTGGTAAACTTGATTTCACGAGTAAGAAAAAAATGTACATTGAAAATGCACGACCAACACTCGAGAACGGAAACAGATCGATAACGAATATGCAAGTGTTAATTGGCGTTTGTCACTTTCGCAAAACATGACTTACCTTCTTTCTGTGTATTTTTTTTTCTGTATACGGTTATGTGTTATTTTGGGTTATGGATAAAAGATTTCAGTACAGGGTTCCATAATTTTCGAGAAAGTTCTGATTTCACATTCTTTTACCCCCTTGACGAAAAAACTTTCGACGTAAGGATTGATATTTTTATTCGATTTCAATTAAGAATTCTTTTCATCGATATGATCTATTTTATTTGCTTTGAATTATTTCTTTTCTCACTGGAACTATCACTTTTTATACGGAATTGACTTATTTACTTAGTTTACTAAATTTATTTGGTTTACCCGACATTCAATACGTCATGTGTGTATAAACAGTTATGTATTTATGTTTAAAAGTCGAGGGCAGCACACAGTGGCAAATAAGTGTCGACAGGGCAACCATTAACTCGTACTAACTCCACACACACCGTATATTACGTCATTTAGTTAACGTACCAAGTGTTAAATATTTTCCCAGAGAGACTAGTTTTCCATATTGATTAACATTTAATTTTGTGCTGCTCTCGTTGAAGGGAAAAAAAACACAAGATAATCGATATTTATGTAGAGACGAAACTCCGACGATCCTTTTTCTTTTTTTCTTCTTTTCCATCGTCTCTGTCTCTTTTTGTCTTTCACACATACACGTTCACAGGATCGTAAGAACAGTCAGACAATCGGTATTCGCTGTTCGACACTAATATTCGTTTATCCCATTTATTCATTAAAATTGAATCACCAATCAAGCCTTCTTCTTCATTTTTTCTTCCTTTTTCAAAGCTGAACAACATCGACCTCGTTATTTCATCATCTTTGCCAATACTCTACCCAAATGTATGGCGAATATGAGAAATGAAATTCGCACCATAAATTGTTTGTCACTCGGTCAATTTAAAGTGTGCCTTTTTTTTACAATTTTTAATCAAAGTATTTTCATTATTTTCCCTACAATATAAGACAATATTTTTAAAAAAATTAATCAACAGAAAAATGTATTTGAATACTTGAATTTTCGTAATTCTCGGCAAATCCAAAAGTTTTAAAGAAAACGATTGGATCATATGAAAACGTTTATCGACTCAAATACTCGGTGGCTTTAGCGCGTCCTTGAGTGTCAAAATTTTCCACTGTCCTTTTTTTAATTTCGTCGAAGAATAACGACAAAATGAGCGCTGGTGGTCACAATTGTTAACAATAATAATAACAACGGCATAAAAAATAATGAAAATCTTCAGCACGAGCATGAGAATATCCGCCGATATTTTCTTTTTCAATTTAGCACTCGTTTGACCAGCGAACGTAAAATACGTCGGTCGTAAAGAAAAAAAAAACTTTCGAAATATATTTTCGAAGCAAAAGCGGGATGATCCAACTCGCCTGAAATAATGCTCAACATTTTTGAACGTTACTTTTTCCAGTATTTCATTTTTATTTTTATTTATTTTTTTTTCATTTTTTTTTTTTTGCCACAGTGTAACCTTCACGCGTCGACGATTTCCAAGAATTTTTGAGCCGCGTTCGCTCGCACACGGAAATCTCTTCGAGTCGTTCTTTCTCTTTCTTTTCTCTCTCTCTCTCTCTCTCTCGATCTTTCATCCGTTCGGTACCGAAGCGAAACGTTACGGAGCGCGTTATCGTTTCTGAAATGGAAATGTGTAGTGGATTCCTATATAACGTGTAAATCATCGGTGAGTCATTTCATCGGTCGCTCGGAACACCGGTACGCCGCCGATTCAACGCTCCCGCTAGATTTTTTCATGCCCCTAACTTTTCAATCTTTTTTATCAAACATTTTGTTTCGCTTTATTTTCTTCCTTTGAAAAATTACACAACGTTTGACCATTTTTCTTCTTTCTTATCGATTCGATACCGGAAATTTTTTTTTTTTTGTGCAAACGCCGAAAAAAAATATCTACTCGAATCTATTGAAATCGTTTTTCTTTAATTTTCAACTTTCAATTAACAAAATTCCTACTTGCTTTATTCAAAAAACTGTGTTTGAATGACATTGATAATGCCCTTTGAGTACGTTCGATCGAGTACCTGTGAAGCCTCTCGCTTCGACCACTACGTGGCGCACAGCGTCGAGGCATTTCTCATATGCGAATTGTCTCCTCGATGTGCATAAATTGCGGGAACTAGAGAAATTCTATTATCTGACTCTTTACTGTCTACGTATAAAAAGAAATAATTGATCGTGAATTTTTATATTTACACAGAGTTTTAAACAATAATATCCTTTTAATACAGTACGATTAATATTATTGACATTATTTTCTATACAATTATTTTTTGTAAAAAGTAAGAAACTTGACTTTTCGTTGTTAAGAAGCGTAAAAATATTTCAATTGAAGAACAAAATACATTTTTTTAAATCTCAAGAAGACCGCTTTGGCGAGCCTCCGTTAACTAAATTCGTTCAGTTGAATCAATTGACCATTTTTTCTGGGTGAACCTCTGACGACCCCAAGTTTCTTCGAAAAAGTTTTTTTTTTACATTGATTTCAATGCTAATTGAATCGTTGGAAAAATTGCACTTTGTGTAACGCCTCGAAATATTTATCTAGAACTTTTCTTCGATCGTTATTAACGCGAATTTATTATTTTGATCAAATAAGAAATGAAATGATAAAATAATCATTATTTTCATTTAATTATTTTAATACCAACTCGTAGAATGAATTTTTTTTTTGAAAATCGAAAGCCCGTGTAAACGCTACACGATGATGACTACGTGGAACGTTCCAGATTCTAGATCGTGCTCAATATTTCCTCGCCCCCCTTTTCGTCAAGCGTCACTCGTCCGTTAGTGGTGTCTCGTGAGGATTTCAAGATCGTCCCGAGGCACGGAAAACAGAGCACCAAACCGACCCCGTTTCCGTATCGCCTCCGCACCTTATCGGCTCGTCGGGATACTCGGCTCGATCAATAAATTCCCGATTGCCGGTCACCCCTTTCCGCTCGTCAAAGACCTCAACCCTCTTCTTTCCTGCCTCTATTTTTCTCCCTCTCTTCCTCCCCCCATTTTTTAAAACGTTCGAGACGAGTATTAATTTTCTTTTTTCTTGTCCTTTTTTTCGCATTGTTTTTACGAGCATATTTTTTCCTTCTTTCTTTTAACGACGTTTACCTTTAAACTGCTTTTTTCCGTAGCGACTGGTCACTGCACATACGCGTTGGCCAATCGCGTTCGTAATTCGTTGGCAACGTCGTAGTGCCGGTTGCGGTCAATTTCCTCATTTACGATCTTTTAGACACGTAAAAAGCGACATTTTCAACCCTCCGCGAGAACGGCGTCGGTGCAGCTTTACCTTTGAAAAACTCTGATGCAAATCAATATTGTTTCTTTTTTTCTATTCATCGCCAGCAAAAGTTTTAACGGTTTATCTGCAAATATTTCGATACCGAATGAAAAATCTTTTATACAATATTTGAAAACTCACCAATTGCGAATACAAACTGGAAATTCCCTCGTAGTGGGCCCTGTCAATGGGTCTGAGGGACCCATTAAAGTCTCCGCCACGATCGCTGCCAGTTCCCTCTACACTCGCGAATTTTTTTTGTAGATTACGACGCTCAAAGACGTTTTTTTTCTTCATCTTGTCCTGAATGATGAAAAATTGTCAAGATGCGTAAGAAAAAAAGCGATAAAATTTTGGTTATCGGTTTTTTTTTCGTTCCGCGTTCGTCGAGGGAATACGAGGCTCGCGATTTTTCTACAAAGCCTCTGGAGTGCACGGAAGTTTGTAGACAAACTAGCTGGAAAGAAACTTTTCTGTAAACTAAGAAATTTTTTATGTATATTTTTTTATTTTTTATTCCAAGACCACGAGGCTTTTTTTTCCAAGTCCAAGAAAATGGTCGATCTCGTAACTGAGAGGGCGGGAGGAAGAGCAAGAGAGGAAGAGGCATGACAAAAAGAGTGAAATAAAAAGAGGAAAAAATTGGGGCTAAAAAAGCTCCCGTTAATTAATTCCCCGCCTGAACGAACATACGTGAGTAGCAATTCTCATGGCGTCTCTCGGTCTCTTCACCGGCGAAGAGCAAGAGAGGGCCGCGCGGAGATTCGAGCGCGCTCTCGATGTGCCCTCTTCGACCCCCCTCTTCGTTCCAGCCCCTTCCTCTTGTTCTCCGATGCTCGTTTGTCCCCCTTCCATAGAAATCGGATAAATCGTTATATAGCAACGAATCAAGAATCGTAGTGTACTTTAACCATTTTTTTTTCTTTTTTGTATTTCTTCGTCTGTTTACCGAGCCCGCGGACAGTACTCTCTCACGTTTATACATCGTGTATATTCGTCACACACACACACTTGCAAACATTCATGTATTAAAGAATATACGCGATGAAGAATACGACGAACGTTTTCATCGATCTCGTTCCCTCGTAACTTTGCATCGCGCAGAACAGAGAGAAATAAAATGAAAAATTAAACTCTATATTCTAGAAGCTCCCTTTCTCTTCAACTTTTTTCTCTTTCGTGTGTTTATTTATTTTTTTCATTTTTTATTTTTTTTATTTCATCGTATGCCGTTGTCTTTTCTCCCTCTCCCTCTCTCTCTCTCTCTCCCTCTCTTTATTACTGCGCCGACTCTTGTCCCTCGGAAAGAAAAATAATGTCACATACTTATACACCGTAGATAAGTATAAATATATGTAAGTACGATATAAACGTGTGTATGTGCGGACACAATGTATAACCGGTGCTCGAACAAAGAACGCATTACGCTTGGACGATTTTTAGTACGATCGCGCGATACGTCTTGCGCCATTTTTATTTATTTTTTGAACTTTTTATTTCTTCTTTTGTTTTTTTTTTTTTTTTTTTCTTTGCTTTTTTCTTTCGTTATCCCCCCGGATTTCCCTCTCCCCGCCTTCGCGTGCCCTGCTTTTTTCCTTATTCCTGCTTTACTACTTATAACTTTATACTCTTATACACGTACACGTACACACACACACACCCTTTGGCTTCCTTTCGCGAAGAAGGATCGCCCGGTTATATACGAAAAGATATATAGGGTTTATTACCGCGATGGCGAAGATGGCGAGGGACTTCGCGTACCAACGAAAGAGGGGGTGGTGGTCGACGTCCAAGGGGGCGAGAGAAAAAGCGCGCGAGAAAGAGAACTCGAGCTCTAGAGGGGGGCGGATGGAAAAATTGTGCTCTCCGACTTGCCCAGGGCTCGGAATGTCTCGATATGAAGCGAGGAGTATAATTTCAATTTTTTTCTGCCTCTCTCTCTCTCTCTCTCTCCCTCTGTCTATCCAGACTGCTTCGTTCTCATTCCTCCTCCTTCTCTCTCTCTCTCTCTCTCTCTCTCTTCTCATGCCGTTTTTTCCTTTATCGCAGTATTTCACCATAAAAGAGGCGGGTATAATAAAGCGTTATATAGCCCGAGCACTGAAAAGTTACGCGCCTCCTTCGCCTTCCACGCGCGCACACTTTTTTTTAACTTCCTTTTTTCCTTTCTTCCTTTTCTCCTTCTCTCTCTCTCTCTCTCTCTCTCTCTTTTTCTCTTTCTCGATCTCCCACAGGCCCAACCGTTTCTTCTTCTTTCTTACTTTACTACCTTATTTGCGGAGACGTTAAATTCGTGAAAATCAATACGGAACGTAACGTCGCCTTCGACATTAAATATTCAGTCTATTGACTGTGTAGTCCGACGAACTTTGGGCGGGGTTCCCCTCACTCCCAAATTCATGAAAATTTCGTTTCTCCCGCGTTTTTTTTCACTTCATTTTCTCCCTCTCCCGATTCCTCAAGATACCAGTAAGATTTTTCAACGTTATTCGTATCGACTTGGTCGAAAAAGGGTTTTTTTTCTCCAATTTCGTCAAAATCACTCGTTATAATAACTCGACGAAACCCTTGAACGAAGTAAACTAAAAAAAAAATACTCACAAAAAGTTAAAAAATCAATGGCCGAGGACGTGGAATTTTACAAAATATTCAAATTCAAAAAAAGTCTTGACGCCAAGTACAAAATGAAAAGAGTGTAAACGGCCAAGGCAGGAGTCGCGCCGCGAATCTATACCCGAGATTCGGCCCTTTTACATTATTCCACAAACCTCTAAAAATTTGTAGTCAACAATATTCCTCCGAAAATAAAGTCCCTAACAAAAAATTGTAGGACCGATCTCGTATGTTGAGCGGATACGCACAGAGTACTTGTCCGGCCCGAAATTTTTGATAAAAATTCCTAAAACGTTAAATTGGACCAGCCTAATTTTTCGGGCTCAGGAATGATCTTAAAATGGAAAAACACGTCAATCGTTGGTAACTTACCTCGGTATTTTTTCATATCTGCTTAGTACTTTTTTAAACAATTCAGTTTCCATTCAAATATTCTTTTGAAATAATACCGCATGGAAAAATTGATGAATGAAACTTTGCATGTTTTGACGTTGAACAAAATAAAAATATTCATCCTAATTGGCACTCAGAAATTTTTCCACGCGGTAGTACTCTTATGAGGATTTGGATTTCGACAAAAACTTCGTAACACGAAAAAATACAAAAGGGGAAAAAACGACAAATATTATTCGTGCGCATTCAATATTTTTCGCTTCGATTTTCATCCACTTTTCGATTAGATTGTACGAAACTGCAAACTAAAAATACAACTTGAAATGTCTCTCAACTAATATATTTGTCATATTTTTACATGGTAAGTTTTCGTCATAACCTTTGAAATAGGATCTCATGGAAAAATTCATTAATTTCAGTGCCAATATTGTCAAGTTGAATATTTTGATGTCGCAATACGACATTAAATATTCAACTGGTCGTTCTCAAATCTTCTCAGTAGTCTGATACCTCTATATAAATCAATAAATACATACTTTTGGAATTATTGTGTTATCCATTTTCTTCTACTCTATTTAAATCTATTTTCTGACACTCTATTAAAGCAATCACGATTTGTCTTCACATTAACACTTATTGATTTATCTTCTTCGATCGGGAACCGATTGATTTTGATCAGCCAACACTTCCGCGATCTTTATAACCAAACGCATATTTGGTCAGCTGACACTTCGCGATCTTTATAACCCTGATAAATAAATACCACAAATGAGCTGGCTGTCACATCCATGCACGAAGGATCTGAACCACGAAGGACAGTTCGATGTCACCAGAATTTTGCGCTAGATGCAAAAAACAATTGAAGCCCGAAATGTGTGCGAAAAAATTGCCCACTTTTTAGACATTACGAAAACCAGGAATAATTATTTTATCAATACGCTTTGAGCTGCAGGATTCTAATTGGTCACGTTCGATAGAAAAAAAATAAAATAAAAAATACGAGTACCCGCAACGTCCTTTCAACTGCTGTGATTATATGAATATCCAGGAAACAATATTTGAAAGATTATTCGAAAAACGTTGCTTCCTGTAAAAGTGTCTTGTAGAGACTCGAGGTAAATGTACTTGTCTCGAGTCTCTTAATTCATGATTTTCTCGTATTATTATTATTAATATTATTATTTTGAATTTCACAATTTTTCTTCGTGATTTTTTCTCCTAACTCATTTGTTTTTTTTTCTCACTTGTCGCAGGTCGTGCTCTCAGCTTGTAGCACGTATTTCGACACTATACTCTCGCAGTACGAGGAAAAGGATCCAATCGTAATAATGCGAGACGTCAAATTCTCGGACATTAAAGTACTCGTCGAATTCATGTACAAGGGAGAGATCAACATCGATCACGTAAGTTTATACTCTTCTGATTCAAACGTCCTTCAATCTCCGGTTGTTTCCAAAACAGAAATATTAACGGTTCCACGTCGTAAATGCATCTGCAAAATTTATTATTACACTAATTTTTTTTGCAAATATCATTCAATTACGTTATTGTATGCAAAAGAATAATTGAACAGTAACTTTCACGACGAAACTCACTGTTTTTTCTCATCCAACATTTTTTTATTGAACTCAACATTTTTTATTAATAAAGGTCTTCAATTTCAAGTGCAGTGTCATTTAAAAAAAAATCGACGAAAAACGATGCTTAGTTATTTTGCAGACTCTGTAAGAAATATTGCAAAAAACGGAATGAGTAGGGAGTAAACGTTTTTTTCAAAAAATGACATGTTTTTTATTTATTTAATTTTTTGTAAATTGAAAAAAATGAATCAAAAATGCAATTATTTAATTGTATCTCACTATTTTGATGTTGTAATTAAGAAGAAATGTCATTTTATTGAATTTCATGTTGAAATTTAATTCAAAATTGATTTGACAGGTTTTCTGTTCATTGTTTATTCATCGTTTTATGAGAATTTTCTGAAACTAAATTGGTCGAGGATAAATATTTCCACAGAATGGAAACTGTAGATTCAACCCTTCACAAATTACACCGGTCGGAATTGATTTTAAAAATAAAATTGTTCCTGATGGTAACAGAATCAGATAATGTCGATTTATTTTGAAAGAAACCAGTCGACATACATGTAGATATATTGTTGGAAATAGTTGTAACATAAATCCTAAATGAGAACATTGAAGGGCAAAGAAAGTAACCATCGCTAAATATAACAAAGTCTCGCGAAATCCTTCAAAATTCACCGGGATTGGTTTGATCGATCGTTATTTCCGTATTTCCACGCCGATGTTACCTTCTTTGCCACACTCCACCCTATCGATGTGGATAAATAATTCAGTTCGAACGGTCAGACTGGAAACGTTTGACGTCAGTCCTCAGAAAACATTAAACCCAGAGATAGAAAGAGCAAGAAAGAGAGAAAGAGAGAGAGAGAGAGAGAGAGAGAGGATAGAACGAAGAAGGAAAATGGGAAAAAACTTGAAATACTCGCTAAATCACTGCGCTCATTACACTCGTTTCTCGAAATATCCGTAAATTAGAAATCCCCTCGTCACACACGCGACCTAATAATATCGACACGAGAAACTTAAAGAAGCGAGGATGAATAGATAAAAAAAAAAGATGAAAAAAAAAACAACCGATCGTTTTTTATTTTTGCTCTCGATCGAAATGGTAATACGAAATTTCAAATTCTTCAAGCACCGTTAGAGGAGAATCGAGACAATATAGAAAGTCACACAGTCTTGTATTATGGAGAAAGTTTCGATGATACGGTCGAACGATCGCGATCATGGATTTTGACGTACCGATCGTGTTTGATGGAAAACGATTATTCAATTCGAAATTTGTTGTTTCGTTCATTTTTCTATCAAGAATACTGCCTTTGAAATTTGCTTCTCTAATAAAAATGTAAAAATCTTCTCTTAATCAAGTTTAACATAAATTAATTAATCTAATCGATCAGGATTCATTGACTTTTTTTTGTATTACGAATTATTCATTTTACATAAGTAATTTGTGTGATATAATAATAGTAATTCAGCTCTTAATATTAAATCTGTTTATGTAATTACATTACTTGACATTGCTGTGATCGCGTGGATGAGAATAAGTCCTGAGGATAAATAGAGCGGGTTTAATTTTACACCTCGGGCATTTTTAACGAACTCGCTACTGTAATGGGAACATCGGCACATTACTGATATTGCGAACGAGCTATTTCAGGTAATTTTGGAATGAAAGAATCATCCGTATTGCTCTCGGAAATAAACGAGAAACAAAACAACAATAAAATTCTCTCCATTGCCACGCAGCTTCGATTTTTCGAACGCTGTGGTTATTTAAAATATTGAAAAGAAAGGAAAATAAATTAGTCGATACTCGCGGTGTTGATTTTATACCAAAAATATTCCAAAGCCGATGCTCACCACCGAAACTCATCGCAAAAATGTTTAATATTACTTTCGATTTTACAGACAAGACTGTCGTCGTTATTAAAGACTGCGGAGGATTTGCACATCAAGGGATTAGCGGAAGTTAGCTGGCGGAGTGATTCCGTACAGAACGATATTAACAACAGTGGTCACAGTCCGGGAGCGGGAACCCCCGGTGTCGAGACCGTATTGAGAGAAGGAGATGTCGACGAGCCTCCGCCACCCAAACAGCGACGCAGAGGTCGTCCGCCTCTCGACGATCCACCCTCCGCTCACGATGTATTTACACCCAAAATCACTTGCTTCACCGGAAACGTATGTACATTTCTCATAAATCTCCTCTTCCTTTCCTCTCGCCTCTCACCACATCGTTATTTGAAAGAATACATGATATTCCAGGTTAAATAATCAATTATGTCTAATTAACTTGACAACTAAATTTTCCGATGATAAATTCATCTTTTTTTTCAATCGGACTACAGCCTCATGATTAATTTATAATTTTAATGAATTTTAATTAAAATCAATTACAATTATACGGATAACCAGTCAAAACGTTTGGAGAAGGAGCAAAAAGTCGTACGTCCAATGTTGAAAGTGTGAAATTTTCTTGAGTCAAAATGTCTCTAAAGTTATTTTTCAGTCTCAAGTATTTTACTTGCTGATATTTTGGCTGCGAGATCCATTAAACTTGTTTTAAACACTGAACGATAATCGTTTTACATTTTGTTCTGTTTGAAGTGATGTTTGTGGTTGATCCATCTTTTTTTTTCTTGATATTTCAAAGATTTTGAATGCAATTTTTTATTTGTAGGAGGAGATGATGAGTGAGGGTGATCACGAAAGCTGCGACGATGAAATGGCAAATGAAAACAATGAACCTCCCTTACCTATGGTAAGTTTTACAAATCCATTGATCAAATTTTGTATTTGTTACAAAAAATCGAGAAATTATAATGATTTTTACATTTTTTTTGTGCAGCTTTCCTACCTGTCCAAAGACGACAGTACCTCCGACCAGGAAAAGAAACGTAAGTGTCCACGGCTCAAAAAATAATCAAACTTGAATTATGAACAATCGTTTTATCATTTTTTTAAATAATTGAAAATTGGCTTGTCTTTATTTTCACAACTTGATGGTAAACTTTTGGATTTTACTTTAGTATCGAACACACCGTCAAATTCAAACGCGACAAATCCTGCGATACCTGAACAATTTCGAGACGTAATCAAGATGAATGATTATTTGACGACGGGACGACGCCAAGAATTTTGGGAAGAACCGTTCACGCGACGCGTTATGGACGCCATTAAAAGCAAGGAACTTGAGATGAAGACTGCTGCCGAAATTCTCGGCGTTTCGTACGGGACTCTCTACGGAAGATATCGTGACAGTTATGGTTGCCTTAAACACCCCTACAGGTGAGCTCATGCGCAAAAAAAAATGAACCATTTTTTTTCAAAACTTTCAAAGTATTTATCATTTTTTTCGAAATCGATAAATTCGATTAATTTCTTTCATACTTGGAAGATGTCAGAGATTGTTGTCAATTTATCTATAAATTTTATTTGAACCCTTTTCCCAATGAAAGTCGATTTAAAAATCCTTGCAATCCTTGTTTTTTTTTTTTTTTTTAATCGATGAATTTCACGAATTATTTTAATTGAAAAAATATTTGCATTAACACTTTGAAATTTGATCCTAATGTTTTACTCATACTTGCGAATTGTCAGAAATTCTAGTAAATTTAAGTAGAAAAATCAATATTTCGACTTATTGCAATAATTGTGAGCCCTTGAATAAGGAAAAATAGTGATAACGTTTTGTTGATTATGTAATTGCAGAGTAAGGGACTTTTGGTCCGAGCCTGGGCCGGCGGAGGTTCTAGCGAAGCTGAGAAGAAAGGAGATAACGTTATTTCGAGCAGCGGAATTTTTGAACGTAACGGTACACACACTGGCGACTTATCTATCGACGCTTCAGGGTCCGGATAGGATATCGCTAGCGGGTGAATTGAGCGCAGCGACGAGCGCAATGGAGATGAACAACGACATTGATAATAACGAGGCGGTGAACGAAATATTGCAAAAGTTCAGTGCGAATGCGTCGATGGCAGCGACGCCGACGACATCGGCGACGATAAAACGGGAGGGTGGCGGTTACCTCGAGCTACCAGGAATCGTGACGAAAGGAGCGACCTCGGTTTTGGAAAATAATCCGGACATAACGATCGTCAAGACCGAATGTTTGCAGCAACAACAACAACAGAGAAAACGAGAATACGCAAAAGTCTCGAACACGGAAAACAACAATGCTAAATTAATGAGCGGCGGTGCGGTTACCGAGATCGCGCAACAACAACAAAAGCTCTCCGACACGTTGTCCCTAAACAACGACAATAGTAAACCCTAACTGTTCAGGCCTTACTTGGTACCACTCGCGAATCCTCGAACAAGTGGACGAGCCAACAATAACCAACTCACCACAACCGCGAATACCTTCAGATCTGAGTTGTGCCCACGTAGGTTTTACTCAAATTTGTTTACTCGCTTTCTCACCAACTTTCATCTCAAGTAAAACTATTCATTAAAAAAACAAAAACAAACAAAAAAAAGAAAAAACAAAAAAAGAGAGAAGAAGATTAGGAGACTAAGAGAATAAGGAGGGGAAGAGAAGAGGTGGGCGTGGCGTGCGTTATTACACGAGGGCAGGATGGCGCAAACAAAAAAGAAACAATTCAATTTCGTTATTTTAGCCGGTTTTGTCAAGGCTCGTATAACGATGAAGAAATTCAATATTGCATTTCGATTGTTTTCTATTTTTTTAATGAAAAGAGTACATTTTTCGGAATTGTATCTTTCGGTTTTCGTCCAAAACTGCGCGCTTTCGTTTGGCTACTCTTCGATGAGGATAAGCGAAAAATGTCTTTGCGCCAGCCTAATATTTATATAATTGTGGAAAAACGGAAAGGTCTGTCGCACGTCAGCCGAGATTAGCTTTAAACAAACAAAAATTCAAATGTTCCCTCCGGGGCCACCAAGTGTCGAAACGGGTGCGAGCTCAAAATAATAACCTTCGATCAACTATCGAACGACACAAATATTAAGATCTCGCGTGTACAATAACTCATAGTTTTCCCTGCGATTTACTATTGAATTATTTCATTTGAAATATCGTCCGGGACGCCGATTACTCTCTTGGAACAAACAAAAACAAAAGCCATCATTATCTTCTTACAAAGTAGCACGTAGATAACAAAAAACAAAACGTTCCCATTCTCTTCGTTGACTATTCCAAATCTGTTTCGCTTCGTTCCTTTCAATGGAACATACTTGGGCCTTTGAATAACAACAACAACAAACTAACAAACAAACAAAACGACTAAAATTGTATAATAAAATTCAATTCAAGTTCCTTTTCGAAGTAAAAAAAAAAAAAAAAAAAAAAAAAAAAAAAAACAAAGAACAAACGATCCTAGATAGAGGGACCGAGATTAGAGGGACGAGCAGTGGCGAGAGAACAGTCTTTTGAGCTATTTTCAACCGCGTGCAGTCTGATGGACACCACATTATTCGTAGTGTACGTTTTTAATGCGACAGTATGTATGCAATGTATATAAATCGATCGTGCGTGAGACATTCCTTGTCAACATAATCATAATGTTTTATTTTTATTTTTTATTTTTCCAAATACATTTATATTTATATTTTAAACGACATCGGAAAAAACATAACGATCGTTCGAATTTTCCGAAACAACATTTTTGTGAACGTTTTTATTTCTCATTTGTAATGAAACAAAATTCGCTTTTTTTACTCTATCGATAGTCGGCGAAAGAAGAATACATACACGGAAAAAATCGAAAATAAATAAATAAGTAGTACAGTTGACAAAGAATGATTCATGGATAAAAAAAACGATTAATTGACCGTTCGTTAAATATAATTGCTCTAAATTGAGAATAGTTTGATTCGAGATTGACGAATTTTGTGGATTTTATCAGTTGGCTTGAAGGGTTTTGTCTTTCTTTTTCATTATTATTTTAAAATTGAATCATTCGCAGACACTCGCCATTTTTTGTTGAAAGAAAACCGTGGACGTCGATACTTTAATCGCCTGTTCGACCACACAATTAAAAAATAATAATTAAACGTAAATTCAAGTGTCACAGTGATGAAGGACTGAATATTTCCCGGCGTAGGAAAGACAAAAATGATTTCCCTCGAGTTTCATCTGCTCTGCGGTAAAATAAATTTCAAGACTCAAAATAAATAATCCACGATTTACTTTGACTGAAAAACAAGGTGCGCTTGGTGTTTTCGATGCATTTGTTAAACGAGAACTCAGTGCATATTATTATTCCGTGCCCGTTGCATAACACGGTAGTAAGAAATTTAATTTTTATTTCTTTTTACGAGATCTATAATTATAAAAACAACTCTACTGTAGATTATTATTTCCATTTTTTCCGTTTTTTAAAAAAAAACGTTAATAGATTGTACACAGTGTCCGAGCTTTTTATAGAAATTTTATGTGGCTTTTATTTAAAATAATTAAAGTTTTTTTTTTTTTAAAGAAATTACGAATTAACCGACACTATTCAAGGGCAATCGATTTGAAAGGATAATGTATGAAGTTTTTAACGTCCATTGTAAATATCGGTGCAATAGCAAAACCTAAAATTAATATTATTTGTGTCACAAAGTGTTTCATCGAGTAAACCCCATTCGCGTTGTCCTCCATTTTTCCACTTGTTTATTGTATTTGCTAAATTATTTCTTATTTTTTATTTCTCAATTGACAAAAATGTTTTCCTTTGACTCTTGCAAACGAATCTTGTTGCGGCGAGAGAGCGAGAAAAAAAAATGCGATTGGAAAATCATTGGAATAAAAACTAACGTTTCGCAGGAACGTTACCGGGTCGAAAATGTAAAAAAGAAAAGTCCGATCGTTGAAATCATCGTGCACATTAAACTCACGCGTTTGTTTTCAGTTGAAAAACAAGCTTTTCCGAGCCCGTTGTGCGTCGAGGTCTCGATCACTTAAATGGATCACGAAAAACAAAAATGGGAAACGAAAAAAAAAAATACAATAAAATAATCAAGATTGACGAAACCGATGTATAAGTTATGACGGAATTAAACCATAAATGAAGAGAAAAGAAAGATCACACGTTGAATTAAATTAAATTAAATTATAAATAACCAGGCCGTACTGCATAATCTTTAATCCGCGAGACAATGACTGGACACGAGTATTCCTGTTTGCTGAAGGTATATGAAAAACTAAATAATAATTAGAAATATAAATAGAGGTATTTCCATTGATATTTTTGATGATATAAAAAACAAAAAAAGACTTAGTTGCATTCGAACGTTCACCACATGAGGGGGTACTTGTAAAGGAATCGTAAATAGAGTGCGAGAAAACGTATGTGAGCATGCGTGTGTGTGAGTGTGTGTGCGTGTGTGTGTGTATAGTATGCTAGCCACGAAGAATTTGATGTTTCTGTAACGATGCGTAGCAATTTTTTTGTAACGAAGTTAAACAAAGTGAAATTGGGGGGGAAAGAAAGGTTAAGGGAGGAAAGGATGGAAGGCGAGAGGGTAGAAATGAAATGAGAAGAAGAAAAATTGGTAATTGTGATATGGCTGAAAGGGAGATAGATAGATTGTGCAACGGCGTATGAATTCGATCGGCTAATTATCGCTCATCTTCGTAGTCCATAAGTGTGCGGCGAAAGAAGAAGAAACAAACAAATGAATAAATTATATGTAAAGAAAAGGGACAAAATGTTTTTTTAAAAGGAAAAAGAAAGAAATCCTCGATGTAAAGGATTCTTGAGAGTTTCAAAGGTAAAAATTCGATGCGAATAACGCAAGCTTAGAGAGCGGGGACTTGTACGCCGTAGAAAAAGCAAAAAATCTCCAAATTTTTATTCCTTTTTCTAGCGATTGGACGAAGAAACATCAAATTGTGAATCAATTTTTTTATTCAATTCTTATTGCTGTTTTTTTTTTTTTTTTTTTTTAATTTATCTTTGTTATTCGATGAAAATGTGGTTCTCAAGGAAAAGAGAAAGAGAGATAGAGAGAGAGAGAGAGAGAAAGGAGAGAATTGAGGGGCGCGAGTTTATTTTTTCACACGTTAATATCCTCGACGACGAGCGAGGGGTAAGTAAGTTTCGATTACTTTACGAGTGCCCTGGACTAAAAACCCGATCGTGTTTAACCTTAAGGTATCATCCGACGATTATAAAATGCCACTTGGTACGAAAGAAAAAAAACCGAAAAAAACGAGAAAGAACGAAAAATCTTATCTCGCATTTTCGTTCATGTTTATATATATATAAATATATATATATAGTTTTTTTTTGTTTCCAAGTGACAAAATAATGGATCTGCTCATTGTCATACACGCATTAATTTAAGTCTCGTCAAATTTGTCGCGTCTCATTAAGAAGAAAAGAAGAAAGAAAAAAAAGAATTGTCTCGTATTTTTATTATTTAAGTTGTATACAAAGTATAATTAAGATTCTCGACATCACTCCACCCCGATCCCAAGCCCCCATTTCACTCCACGCGCTATTTCTGTTTCTGTTTTCGTGTTTTTTTTTTTTTTTTCTATTTTTTACATATTTTTTTTGTTGTTTTAATTTAAAATAAAATAAGACTAAGACATACCAAATGAGAAATGTAAGGACAAGTTTTGTTAGGTTTAGTACTATCAGCATATCAAGAGAGCAAACAAGAAAAAAATAAATAAATAAAAATAATAATATTAATAATTAATAATAACGATAATAATATTAATAATAATATTAAATGATACAACAAAATAATAATAATACATGCGCTAAAAGCACTCTGTATTGCCTGTATGACACGTTCCGCGGACTGAGGCACAGCGGAACGCACAAGACCACTTTTACTCTAGAAAGAGTATACGACTAGAAGTATTAAAGTATTTAACGTTTAAAACAACAACAAAAATTAATAAATAATAATCACATACAGACGGTCCATTATGAGTGGCCATATTTTTGAGAGACCATTGCCGATATTGCATTCCATCGCATCGCTCTCGGTGTGTTTGTGTGTTTGTGAGCAATTGTTTATTAAGCGAAATTTGCGTCCTTTTCTTTTTTCCTTCTAAATTCTTTCAAACCCTTTTATTTTTCGTTCCTCGACGTTTTTCACACATTCACACACATATGCAAACAAACGGAAATACATGCCACAAAAACATCCACATTCATACAAATATATATATATTTTTTCGCGAGAGCAAGAGAGAAAAAGAGAGAGCGAGAGAGAGAGAGAGACAGACAGACAGAAAGAAAGAGTGACGCGTGAAAAAGTAAAGAAAATTGCGTACGGCGGCGCCACTTTCGTAGACTAATTATTTGTACAAATTTTTCTATTGATTGTCTTTGAAAAAAAAAAAAAAAAAAATAGTAAGCAAAAAAAGAACTAACAACCTGAATTAGGGAAAACTCCAACGATTATGAAAACGCGTTTGTCAATGATGAATATTTTACACAGAATAGTATAAAACGAATTAAAAAAAGAAATGTAGCTATGAACGAGCATAAAACGCGATCGATCGGCGATTATAATTTGTGTCGAACAAGAGAAAAAAACGTATGATGGTACTAATTAGAATATATATATATAATATATATATATTGCACAGTCGAACAAGAACGATATGTTCCTTTCGCTCCCCTCTGCCCTTTTTTTCCCTCCGTTACTCCGCAATACCCGTATGTAGACAAAGAGTAATAATCCATAATGTATATTTAGACGAAAGAAGAAGGAAACGACAAAAAAAAACGAACAAAAAAAACTATACTGTTGGCCATTCATTTGAACCTACATTTGTACAATATTGTAATTCGCCATCTCGGCGTCCTACACACATATTATTATCATTATTATTATTATTATTACGATTATTTGAAGAAAAAACAAAAAGGGAACGGTTACCGGTTGGCGATACAACTCGAAAAAAAAAACCCACGTATCAAACATTATACTATTACCTATTACTACTATTGCAAATATCGCTACTAAAAACTACTACTAACTACTGGAAAAAATAACGAGGACGAGACGACTATATATATATATATTTATGTATATATAGCCTATCGCAACGATCGCGCATCCATGAGACTAAAGTTACGGAAAAATAAATGAATGATAAATGGAAGAGAGAGAGAGAGAATAAGGGAAAATCGAAACAAAAAACTAGTAATAGATTACAAAAAGAAGGGAAAATAAATCGATATCATAATTATGTGTCGTTTGATATATATATAAAAACAAAAACGCAAAAAAAAAACAGAAGAGTTACGAGTATAGTAATCTAATGTATCATCGTTTTATACACAACCTAATTATACATATATAAATACATATTTATATGAATATATGTATATATACGTATATGTATATATTATATACACACACCTGTGTGCAGTGCAGTTATATACATATATATGTGTACGTATATTTATATATATGTATCAATAAAAACAAAAGTACTGTACACTTATGTACATTCCTAGTAAACACTCTTTGCATTACACGAGTACTAATATCGAGAAAGTGAGATAATGAACGAGAAACACACGAAAAATCGTGAAAAATGAACACCCACACACACAGGAATGATTTATTATTATTATTATTATTATTATTATTTTATTATTACGATTATTATTATCATATAAAAAGATATTTATGATAATTGCACAAGTTATTCGGAATGGACTATGGGGAATTCACAAAACGGTTCGAGATCATTGAATTATTTATGTATATATATATGGTTCAATGAAAAACATCAATATTCTTTGAAGTCGCAAAGAATGACGCGTGCATTCTTGAGAGGAAATATAACTTTAGAGATTCGATTAACAGAACAAGTGTGTGTATGTGCGGTCCACGGAGTAAAAGTTCTCGTATATTTATATATATATATATAAATATAATATTCAGCGAGAAACTATAAACACGTTTTATTTTGAAGTGCGTTTCCGTACAGAGAAAAAATAAAAACAGTATTTTCTGTCCGGTGTGAGATTGTGTAAAAGTAAACAAACGAGCATGAGATAAATGAATGTAAATCAAATGAGTATAAAAGAAAAAAAAAATGAAATTCGCGAAAATTAGATTTTCGAAAATATTACCAGTGTATTATATATACGCCACCTTTTTGTTGTTTTCATAATACGTTCCTTCACTTTTGACTCCCGTCGTCCGCGGGGCCTGTGCACGCGAGAAATATCCTCACAGAATAACAAAAATACACTTCGTATATTTGCAAAAAAAAAAAGAAACCGATATACTCTCGAAACTCTCTATAACTCATGTTCTTTTCCATTTTATACGTTTATCATGTTTTGATGTCTCTTTTTTTTAGTCCGATATTCCGAGATCTGAGAACACGATGAACAGCGGTTAGCGCGTATCGAGGAATATCAGCGATAAATATATATATTATGTATATATAAATAACAAACACACGGACACATCAGCGTCGTGCTCTCGAAGGCTGCGGCAATATTGAGAATTCTTAGCCAAAGTTAGGGGTTCTTGCGTTTATCCGTTTTTCTATCCCTTTTTCTTAACCTTCAAACTTCACTACCTGCCCTGCTCTTGAACACAGACACTATGTATAAATATATGTTTATATATATATATACATATACATATATATGCATGTATATCTATATATAATGTTTGACATATTTAATGATTACTATTCGTTTTAATATTATTTCGAATCATTATTGAAACTAGATTAATACAATTATTATTAATCGTGGTAATTTTTTAGACTATAGAAGAACAATATATTTAGCGTAGAAATTAAACAACAACAAAAAACGACAACAAGAAGTATACATAATAAAGTATATTTATATACATACGTTGTGTGTATAAATATATATTGATAAAATAATATTGAGACCGTAATTAGAAATTCGGAAGTGCATACAATGCCTGGATAATTGTGAAAGATCGACTGAGATTGACGTAGGGCTATTGACAGATTTAGAAATAAAATAAAAATGGTTCAACGCGTAACTCATGAACAAACGAGCCAAGGGCAAAAAAAGGACATTGACTGCTCGAGGGACTTTTTCAGGGCAGTCGGGGACTGTACTCTCGCTGAGCAAATATATGTATATTGTATGCGTACATGTATATACATGTATAAACCTATATGTATGCATATAAATATATATATCTATATTTATTCATTTAATGAACAAAAAATAAAATTAAAAAAAAAAAAAAAAAAAAAAAAAAACAGATCAGTAAGTGTAAATGTTTGTAAACAAATTATGAAACATTATTTGTTCAGTGCCTACATATTTACACAGTAATAATAATAAAGATGAGGACTAGTGAAACGATCAATTTTCTTTATAGGATTATTTTTTTGATGTACGTGTTTATCGTTAGTTGTATACCGATATATCCCAGTTTCCCGTGTTGTGTTTTCGGTTTTTTGTGTGGACGAAATTAACGAATAGCTTTTATACCGTATGAATTTTATGAAACTCGCGCTTCTGACGAAGCGTTCCGCATTTGAATAGAGCGCGCTATTTCTTGCGTTTGAAAGACGCGGGATGCGCGGGGTATCTTGGATATTTCCCCTCTCTTATTCCCTTTCGTACCCCCACCCCGCGAACCTCTTGGGCTCTCCTCCTTTCACGTTTCACTGTGGCTTGTTCGCTGACCGGTAGCCGGTAGTCTATTCTGAAAATTGCCGGCATCGCGATTCCGATGTGTTCGATCTCTTCAAGTGTCGTTTAATCTCTATTTCCGAATATTACCTTACGATCGAAGAAATTACAGTGCTCAGAATCTTGCACGAGTTGTTTTATAATTCTCAGCGGATTTTTTCTCTCTAAATCAGAATTATACCGTATTTAAAGTACGATAATTGACGGTGATCTTTTTTTGCACGAACGCGTGGACTATCTCTGTCCGACTAAACAATCATGATGCAGATTCTGACTTGTCAACAACTACCTATACCTATGCCGAAAGCTGCTAATTTCTTTTATCCGCTGAATCCAAGCCTCGAGGACGAAATGAAACGATTGTTCGTTAATTTCACCGTTGACCCGGTCACATCTCCGAAGCCAAATCGTAAGTCTTATTTATTCTATTTACTTATTGTTATTTCATGAACATTAAAAGATCGAACATAAGTCAAATAGTTGTGTATTTTTATAAATGTCAATGTTCAGTACGAGCTAAAGCAATATATAGTTTCGTACAAGTGTCACACTATCGAATTCCTTGCTAATGAGTTCATCAAGTATATTCATACACGCTGATTAATTGGATTTCGGTTTTATCAATTCTGTAGACGTTCTTCTTCAATTACCTTGTTCATGTCGCGTTGAAACCTCAATAATTGAATGATAATCACAACAACATAGTACTTGTGTACTTTCACCGAGAAGCATTCCGATGATTTTTTTTTAAATTTGGAACTTTTGTTGGTCGATGGATCTAAAACGGTACAATTGAGTTTATGAATATACACTAGTCAAAAATAAACTAAAAAATCAGTAGCATCTTTTAACTGTATTTCGACCGATCGCAAAAATAAGTACATCAATTTATTCTGACAAAAAGATCGAGTCTTTTTTTCACGGAGAGTTCTACCAGAACCAAAAATGTTTTTACACAAATAAATAACGCGCATTTTCCATCACAATATTAATAGCAAAATAGTTATGACCCAAGGAAAGTGTATATGAAATCTTAGCCAGTAAAAATAAAGCTTCGAAGCGATTTTGTAACGGCGAGATAATAGATCTGCAATGGACGCTAAGAAAAACAAAATAATCCTAATTGGAAGGGGAAACGCTATATCGCTCGTGCTATATCACTCGAGAAGGTTTGAAGTCGAAGAGCCTTCTTTAGCCCCCTTCCTCTGTCTCTTCCCCTCTTCTCTTCCGTACACCGTAGCCGTTCGTGTTTGTAAACAAATGAGCGCACCTCGCTCTCGTAAGCCGTTCGAAATACGGCTAGATTGTTCGAGAGATTTCGAAACTACTTCGACGCTCTGTTTGATGCAAAGTGACCCCTAAACGAAAGAGAAGAAACAATGTACACTCTGTGGTCCCGAACATCGGCCTTCAACGTTTTGTAACGTCTTGTGCCCTTTGTCCAATTTTAATCTCCTCAGCCGAGAGCTGCTCATCGTACAATGTCCTTCAAATATTCATGGATATGACGATATTTATAACATTTTTGAAATAAAATCACATGAATGTTTTTTTTTTTTTTTTTTTTTTTTTCAATTATTTACTATTTAATTGATTGGTTGAAAAAAATAATCGTTTCTGAAATATTAGACTTGATGGATTATCACGTGTTGATCGAGTAGTAAATGACAAAAAAATCTTTCTAAACGAATACAATGTTGCGCGGAAAATATCAGGTTTTTTCGTTCTCGTATTTTTTTTGGTCCCATTCAATGGATCCCAAACCATTGTGGACGAACTTGTGCGAAAACGCTTTTTTGAGAGACAAAAATCAATTGCACCGAGGGGTTTTTGGATTTTTATTCTGTAGCTATCGGTATAAATAGCGAATTGAACATTTTCAGCCGAGGATGTGATGGAAGAATTTCGGCACAACGGACGAGATTACGAATACTGCCCCGAATTGGAAGCTGGATTTGTTCCACAACCGAGTCCTCGTCGTAAAAAAAACAAAAAACCGTTAGCGACAGAGTGCGCTTTTTGCAAAAACAACGGGGAAAAACCAAGTTTTTATCGAAATCATATTTTGAAGGACGTTGACGGTCGTGTAAAATGTCCTATTTTACGGTAAATCTTTTTTTATTCTTACTCGAAACTTATATCATTAGAAAAATAATCATATTGCAATTTATCAAATAATCAAATAAACAAAATATTCAATATCCTATGAAACGATAAATGTTTTTTACTTAAAATTTGTACAAAATAAAAATATGTTTTTTATTGCAATTTATGAATCTTCGTAAATAAAATTGTCATAAAATAATTTTTTTATTACGAATATAGTCTCAATATAAAACAACAATTTAAAAAAAATAACAATAAATAATTATTATTAATATACCGATATAATAAATTGTTCCAGTGAACATTTATTGCAAAAAGTTGATGAATTATTTGGTTTTACTGAATCAAATTTATATTCATAATTCACATGAATCTTTTTTTGGGGAACTGTCAAAACGATAAACTTTGAAAAATGTATATATTTTGAAATGTTAATTGCATGCGTTAATGAGTGACAGGAATAAATCGAAATTCTGGGCTTTTGCAGAGATTACACGTGTCCAATTTGCGAAGCTTTCGGTGACGACGCTCACACGATTAAATATTGTCCAGCAAATCAAAAGCCCGAACCCATTGCAACGGCGAATATGCTGCGAGCCTCAAGAATTCCAATGGGCAAAAAGCGTTCGAAGCCGAATTACATCATAAACGAAAGGGCGCCGGAGAAGTTCGTGGATAAAAATTTCAAACTGATGGGTTGGAAAAATTAATGCAACAGAGCCAAAACGAGAAACGGTACTTTTATTTAAGAAGACTGACTATTATCATAGAGATATCATATAATAAGTGCCTTTGAGAGCTTCTAAGAGTTCGTCGTTTCGCAGTGTGCGTCGATCGTGCCAAGAATCAACCAAAAAACCATTAATCTCGAGTAGCGATTTTTATTTTACCACGCAAACGATGAAACTTTGAAAGGAGAACAGATCGGCCAAGAAAATTGAAAAAACTCGACCTTAGAACCGAATTCAGAAATATTTCAAGTTCGAGATTAAAACGAGCCGATTATTTGACCCGAAGGAGTGTGCAACTTCAGGACAATATAATTGAGTCTCATTTTCGTTGTCTTCGGGAAAATGCGAAGAGAATTTGAAATATTTGTAAATACGGATTATTGGAAGGTCTCTCGATTATCATGAGGGTTTGATAAAGTTTCGTGTCGAGAAAACGTTAATCTAAGAGTTTCGATCAGTTCTTATTTTATGGTCAGCTCCGTCAGAGTTTCATTAACGATCGGTATTTAAAAAAAAACTCGTCATAATCGCGTACTTAGTTAAAAATGTATATTAGACACCTAGGCTGTAGGTTTGATCCTCGTAGACGATTTTACGAGAAAAAAAGAGACCAAAATTGGTATTTGAAAGAAAAGTTGAAACCAGCGACGTTTTTTCGTCCTGAAAATTTTTTTCTTAAATACTTGGGCATAATGGATGAAAAACGTTTAAAAAACACACACATCAATCATCGAATAAAAATACGTCAAATATCTTGCTTGGCAAATACTATAATTTGAAAAAAAAAAAAGCATCAAAAGTAAATCATGATAGTGGAAAAAATTGAAATGCAGATCGAGTGCCCGGCAAGATTTTGGCAAATTATTAAAAACAGAAACGAATCAAGAGCTACATTTTCTTATAACTTTTAAGAATCGTACTAAGAGCCGTACGGATAGATGACGCAAAAAAAAACAAAAACTCGGAAAAGGTCTCGTTTGAAGAATAAATTCTCAGTGGGAACAGATTTTCGAAACTTCGAGTTTTTTCGACATCACAAGCATCGTTTAATTTTTTAAATTATTTTATTTATTCGTATTTATTCTTCGGCGATGGCGCTTCTCGAATAATTCAGTTTTACATTCAAAGTTTCATGGAATGGGATAAAAACTGTCGTGAAACGCTCTTATTGCGAGAACTTTTCAAGATTCGTCGACGAAACAAAAATGAAAATGAACAGTGTTTATTTACTTTTTTTTGTGTCATCGTCGTCCTTCTGGCGCGTACGTGTCTCGTAATTTCGAAAACTGTTTTGTCTGAAAGACACAAAAATCGAGCTTTACAGATGAGATTAAAAATATCGACGTGAAATAATGATGACCATCGAAGAAGCTATACGAATTTACTACAAAACTTTTATTTGCTTGTCAAAATCGACTCGAGGAATCCAAAGACTATGCAAGTAGTACAAATAATGCGAAGCCAAAAGAATAAAGTGTTAAAGTGAGAGGCGAGAGTCCCAAGTACTGACAAAACATAAAACACGATTAGGGGACGAAATCTCTCGAATCTAATGAACGAAACGAAGTACAAGTAATTGGCGTTTTCAATACGTCGAAATAATAAATAATGAAACCACGAAATGACGATAATTATGATTTCTCTGTTATGAGAATTGAGCGTGGCAAATTTTAAGCGCAAGATTTATGATTGAGATTGTGTTCATCGTATAAGATGGTCCTCGCGGACCTTGAAAATCTTATGTCAAAAGGATCTTGGCTATAAACCAGCGGTTTTTTTTTTTGAGAGAGAAAATTTATCCTACATTTAAATATAGAATAACTTTTTGATATCATTTACATGTATAAGAGAGTTATATACAAAGACTATTATTAATAGTTGAACGATACTTTCATACTAATATTACTGATCAACACAAAATGTATGTTCCTTACTAATTGTTCCTACGAATCTTACGAATAAGATAATTAGACATTCATTTTTCGCGAGAAACAAGCGATTTGATTCGACATCTCAGGGAATCGTTCAATTTTGTACGAGAGTCTGTTTTCTCGTTAGTCAATATTGATAAGAAAAGTCACCTCGTTCCTGAAGCATTTAAGAATTAAATGTTGCCAATGTCGGCGGGGGTGGTCTTACTTTAAGAATTGGAAGAAAAAAAAAACGTAACCGTAAACGTAGTTCGAACTTTTAGAAAAGCGAATTCTGCCACGTATCCGAAAATATTTGCTGCTCTTTTAATCAATTAAAATGAAAAAAAATGATGCATTTTTTCTTTACAAGAAAATCTTTTCAAAGTTTTTATCTTTAAAACTTCAACAACAGTCCCGCACATGATAATTTGCGCGGTAAATCAACGAATAATTGTACAAACATTCCTCACTTGACCCGTCATATTATTTTCGGTTTTCTTGCATCGGTTTTCTTTGCGCTAAAACGTGGTGGGGATATTGAAAAATGTTGAGTTCGCACGTCTACATTTTCTTTTGTTTATTACGAAATGCCCAGTTCGTAATTATTTCAATAACGCAATGGCGAAATTTAAGTTTGTGGAAAATAAATGGCAATGAGCATTTTAAAGTGAGAAGTTAATTCGTGGATTTTGTTAACATTATGTCACACTTTTTGTAAACTCTTGGCTCTTTCCACAATAGTTAACTACAAAGTTAACGACCGCGCCACCCCCCTCATTGTCGTTCATGAATTATAATTGTATTTCTATAATAATTATATCCAGTGGTCGCTTATCTAATATGATCAACTGTTACATGTTTCTATAATTATTTAATTAAACGTACGTAATCGTAAACCGATATGATAATTCTTTTATGTTCAAAATACAGCAAATTATTAAAATACAAAAAAAAAAAGAAACCGAATCGTTAATTTCCCGAATTCAAAAGCTCGTTGCGAACTTGAGGGTGAAAACTCAATCAATACGGTCAAAAAAGTGCAACTGTAGTTTATTTTTTTTGGTTCCGATCATTTCTTTCATTTTTTTTAAAAATGCAATAGTCGTTTGTATTGAGTATTGACTAAATTATCAAAAAAGTTTTTTTTAGGATTGTCGGAATATCTAATGAAAGAGCATACTCTGTTCAGATGGATTAATTAATTTTTTTTCTTCTTTCAAAAACGAGAAAAACAAATCGGATCAATTGAACTTTTTGCGGCGCGCTGACTCATGATTCCTATTGTTGCACAGAAATCGTACATAGTTTTAATTTTTTATTGCTCATTATTTTCGACCTAGAAAAGAGATAATCTGATAAACATAATCAAATGTGTCACCTTCTGTGCGTAGGTGTAAAACGGGAGTACTAGCTTTATTTTTATTTATCGTCACGACAAATCTTCCGTGAATTATTGAACTGGGCTGAACACGAAAGCATAATTCTAGAAAAAGTTTGTATCGTCAAAGTACCTGAAGGAATATAGTGTACGATCGTAACTGTGCCGGTCATCAGAAAATACATATTTGCTTGAACATTATCCCAGTTTTTTCTTCAGTGACCCACATGTATTTCACGATACATTTTGTAGGGCGTCAATTAGAGAACGAAACAAGGGTACGAATGACATGGAACAATAAAAATCCTTCGAATGAATACTGATTAATAATTAACTATTTTACAATCATTGTTCTGTGAAAAAGAATTTGATTCTAATATTTCGCATCTTTTTTTCTGACTCGTAAAAATACCAGAAAAAATCCATCGTGCGTGATCTACGAAAAAAAAATTTCATTGTTACGTGAAAATAAATAATTGGAAGTAAATTTCTGAGGTAAATGCTCAAGAGAAAGAGAGAGATGAAAAGAGGCAGGCGACGTTAACACAATATGGATAAAAGAGCAATTATTGAAAGCATGTGGTAAAATATTGTTCACCAGGTCGTAACGACATCGGTGACCTGTTGTTGCTCATCGAGTCATTTTTTTCAGTTACTCAACACATCTCAGTCCCTAGTCAATTCGTTATGACCGCTATTTCATTTTAACGAAATGACTATATGTAGTTACATGTTTTTTTTTATTATCGGATTACGTTGAAAACACTATAGTTGCGCATCCTTTTCATACATAAACGTTACAACGAATTGTGACACGTTCAATTCTCGGTTAAAGTGCGACGAGTATTGTTGTGTCCTCTGGACACCGCGGACGTGAAATGTTGAAGCTTCTCTTTTTCGCTATAATCGTCATAAGTATTATACAAGCGTCTATTAATCAAGATGAGAAAAAACGCGATGTTAATCCTTTTGATGAAAAACGTACTTTTATCCGTGAGAAATTTGACATTTCTTCGAGAGTTCGGCCTACATCCTCGAGCTTCATTTTTCATCTGTTAAAACACAAATTAAAACATCCACTTGTCGAGAAAATTCCTACTCCTGAAACAATTTCAAACTGCATCTGTGTCCCGTTTTATCAGTGTAATGCCAACAATACTATCATCACCGATGGACTCGGACTCATCGATGTACGGTCAGTGTAATTAAATTTTTTTAATATTATTTCTATTCTTTCTATTTTCTATTGTTCTATTTTCTGGATTTGGCTACTGTATATCTCTTTGTAAATGGGTACGCTCGAATTTAAATAAACGAATAAATATTCTCAAGTTGAGTGAAGTGATTTTGGATCAATAATCGATCATTCTCTATTGATAACTATTTTTTGTTGTTCGTTTAGTCATCAAATGAGTTCTTCAATCAATTTTCCCATTCGAATCTCTTGCTTTTTAGTAAATTCCAACTATTCCCTTGTACTTACCGTTGTTATTTCTGCTCCATATGTCGTTGAAAAATTCAAAGATCCTTCAAGTTTTCTACTCGTACCAAATTTTTTCAACTTTTGTGGGACAAAAAACAATTGCAAAAATGATTTCAACATTCGTTTTTCTTTAATAGCCGCCGAATTAAGCTTTTCAAATGACTCCAATGTAATGTATTGAACTCAAGTGTTTTTTCTTGATTTTTTGAAGGTTGCTGAACAATGTGACGTACCGCAGATGTACCGGGGATTTGGAAGTCTGTTGTCAGTGGCCCTCAGCACCGATCGTCAATCCAACGACTTTGCCGCCTCCAACCTTTCCCCCAACAACGCAATCGACAATTCCACCAACAGACCCTCCAACAACAACGACAACAACAACAACTCCACCACCAACAACTCCACCACCAACAACGACAACAACAACGACAACTACGACGACAACACCAGCACCAACGGAGCCACCAACAACGACGACAACAACGACAACACCAGCACCAACGACAACAACAACGACAACACCAGCGCCAACAACGACAACAACAGTATCACCTTCGCAGCTTTGCATCTGTGTGCCTGCAGCGCAATGCGGTCCAAACGGTTACGTAATCGTTGGTGGCGAAGGAATAATAAATCCTCGGCAAACATTGAATCCTTGTCCAACAGTCGGAGAAGTATGTTGTCGAATACCAATTTCCGAAGTAACAACCGTAAACCCTGTGGTACCAACGACTCCACCGTTTACGGTTATTCCACCGATTATTCAACCCCCAACAACGTGTATATGTGTCCAAACCTATCAATGTGACTCCAACGGCTTCATAATAATATCGGGAGCGGGTAGTATCGATCCTCGATTTCCGATAAGTCGTCAAGGGCAAGTGGGAGGCACTTGCGTATCGCCAGCAGAAATCTGTTGTCGCATATCGCCCTCGGGACAAGACTCGGCACTCGGTCCCCCCGGCAACCCATCGTCGACCATAAGGTTTCCTGGGACTCCTCAAGCTTGCATGTGCGTCAAAACTTGGCAATGCACTGCCGGAAATGCTGTTAGCGTCGACGGGGCTGGTATCATTGATCCACGCTTTGGTGCTTGTCCAAATGCTGATGAAATTTGCTGTCGTATTCAAGGAATCACCAGAGGCCTCGCTTCCATTACCGTTCCAGGATCCAATCCTAGCGTCGTTGCTTTGCCTGGTGTTCTCATCGTCAATCCAAATTCTCCACAGAATAACGCTCCTACAACTTGCGGAATTCGGGGAAATACCTGCCTCAATGGTATGTTACGAAATCACCCAATTTCACTTTTTCTTTCTCTCTGCCCCTATTTTTCGCTCTATGAAATATCTCATGTGTGTATTTACGTGATAAAACATTAACGTTTTCGTGCTATTTTCTCTTTTGTATCCAGCTCCGGCGTGCGCAACGAACCCCGGTGAAGCGTCCTTCGCCGAGTTTCCATGGATGGTTGCCCTTCTTGTTCGAAAACCCGACGGCACTTCGCTCTTCCAGTGTGGCGCTTCGGTGATCAACAACAGGGCTATACTCACTGCGGCCCACTGCGTTTTCAAGTACGTTATAAAACATATATCCAAATTTTCGCTCCTAATCCAGATAAAATAATTCTATACAGAAATCAATGGGGAGTCCCAGGTTTGATGGTTTTATTTGTAAACTCAATTATTCTACTGAATTCCGACCCCAAAAAACATCATTTTGCAGCTCAGTCGGATTTCCACCCGATGATTTTATTAACCGTTATTAATCACTTTATACATTGACTATCAAGTATTTGCATTCTTATTTAAAAGTATAAACATTTTATAGCTTTTTCTGTATAACGTGTGTGTCGCAGGTCGAATAGGATTTTTTCTCAATAGATAAAAACATCCGAATTGAGGCGTTTTCTGCTTTTTGTATTGGTGCAGTTTTTATTTTTTTAACGCACTTTATCAATGAACGAAAGTGAATGATCGAGCGATTGCTTAAAAGCAAGTTCCTGTGTTTATAAAAATCGCTGAATAGTAACAGCAAAAGAAATGTTACATTTTAAGCTCTTATGGGAAGAGGACACCGCGTGCAAATTCTTTTTTTTTCTTTTTTCGAAAACTCAAATGTCTAGAAGAAAAAAGCGCTTCAAGATTTCCAGAAGGAATCATATTTTTTCTTACTCTCGTAGCCGACCTCCTGGAGTCCTGATTGCGAGATTCGGCGAGTGGGACACCGCTCATAACAATGAACCAGCACCTCTTCAAGAGTCCGAAGTCCAATATATTGTCACCCATCCACAATATTACAGCGGAGGATTATATAACGACGTGGCGGTACTGATTCTTGCCAAGCCTGTCAATTATGCTGTCAACGTTATGCCCATTTGTATGCCACAACAAGGAACGGTATTTGCTCCTGGTACTCAGTGCTGGGCCACCGGATGGGGTCGCAACGCTTTTGGTAAAATTGCTTTTTATCTTCGTTTACTAAGTTGACCAGTAAAACACTTGTTTTCACATCGGAAACGATTGATTCTTTAATTTTCAATTTGTTGTCCCCACATGTTTAATATTTATATGAAATAACGAACAGTTAATGAAGAATAAATCTACCCTTAGAACTTCACGAATACTTTCAAGTTCGTTAATACAATTTTTCCAATAGGAATAGTTTTATTGTTACAATTGAATTTGAATTTTTGTTCTGAAATACTTTCACTATTCATATTCGAATTATTAATAAATTTAGCATTAAAAAGCTGTTTGAAAAAAATGATTTGAACGCCCTTCAATCTCACATGAAATTCACCAGCCCCTTGTTTTTAATTTACAGCCGGACAATATCAAACGATAATGAGAAGAGTAGAACTTCCTATCGTCGAAAGATCGAATTGTCAAAACTTGTTGAGATCCACGAAACTAGGACAATATTTCCAGCTCCACGGAAGTTTTATCTGCGCCGGTGGGGAAGCTAGCAAAGACACGTGTCGCGGAGACGGCGGCGGTCCTCTCGTTTGTTCTACTCCCTCAGGACAATATGTTCAGGTATGAAAATGACATAATAATTATAAAACTTGTAATATTAATAATGCTACGTGGCTAAATCTCGAGCAAAAAATCTAAACGACGTAGTTTTGGGAAACTTATGATCGTCTAATGTTAATGAAATGATTACAAATCATGATAATCACGAAAAGAATTAACGAGGATTAAATTACTTCCGAAAAATGACAGGCGGGAATAGTATCCTGGGGAATAGGATGCGGAGAATCGAATGTTCCAGCCGTATACACGAGCGTACCACTATTTCGACAATGGATCGACCAACAACTTGCGACTTACGGAGTTTTATGATACTGTCCTGTTTGGGGAACTTACACCGTGGTCCAATGTCTTTAGAACTTGTTGATTCGGGATTTCCCAAACTAAATGTGATTACGAAAACCAACAATTGGGTCACCCCACGTGAATTATGATATTTTATCAACTTCTCAACAACGATTTTTCTACGTTCCCTTTACATTTGAATCCCGTCGTAATAAAAAAAGCCTCGAACGGACTTGTGTCCCAGTTTCAATCGATATCAAAGATGCTCTGACTAAAAACTCATCCGGTTTCACGGTTCTATTTCGTGTTCACGTGGCGATATGATAATTTCTCTTTTTAATCACAGTTAAGTTATAAGAGAGATCGCAGATTTTGATGTCAGAGGTCAAAGCGCTTGATATACTTTTTTTTTATCACGACTCTGCCCACGATTCTTGTCGTTTTGTACATAGTAGAGTACAACTATTTTGAGTGTGTCTAAAAATTGTTGATCCCAATTTCACAAGACTTTTTTTTCACTTCTTTCGTTACAAGAAACACAACAAAGATTTTTAGCTTTTTCAATTTTCTGTATCAACAATCTATAGTACTCGACAATTTATAACAAAATCCGTTTTGAAATTCAGTTTTTCCGTCTTTCGTCGAAATGCAATATTTGTTACACGAAAAAGCTTTGGAAATCCTCGATTCCTCATGTTATTTACACCATACATGCGTTTAATAATTCATAAAAATAGAATTTCAACAATTACGGATGCAAAGATCAAATATTGAAATCGGTCAAACTTGAACGCATGCCTCGTGCGCCACGTGGCTCCACAGCGGGACTGTCTCGCTTGGACTACCTTATGCGTTCACTTTGTACTGGAATATCAAACTGCAGCGTCAGCTCAAATCTCGCGGTGTTGAAATTACCTCAAGTATTTAATTTGGATCATTCCATTCACTTCTTCCAGTAGCCGTGATCGTCTAGTGGTTAGGACCCTACGTTGTGGCCGTAGTAACCCAGGTTCGAATCCTGGTCACGGCAATGTGAAAACATTGTCACGGTGGAAGATTATTTTTTCAATTTTTTTCCACATCGATTCCCTCGTATCAAAGTTCTTGATAATAACTCTCGCTATTCAGCTATCGATACGAATGAACGAATGATTATATTTGTTTTTTATTCCAGTGATTGTCTCGAATTTTTGTAATTACTGGTGCTACGTTCCTTCATACTCGTATCTTCTTCTTTTTTTAGTAAAAAAGTGGATTGATTCAAGACTTACTGGCGGATTAAAAAATTCGCCAAGTGAATCGAAATAGTTGCGCATATTTTTTTTTCTTCTTAAGTTCCAATCATTTTTTTTCGGAAAAATATCACAAGTAATGATTCACAGCTGTTTTCACGCATGAACGAAATCTCTTGCGAACTGGTTAGCATGTTTTGTCGAGCTATTCACGGCAGAAGAACACATTCTACTATTTCTCGAATACCAAGTCATTGTTCGGCGCAAAATAAACGAGAATCGTTATTTTATTGTTTGTTTTTTTTTTTCTTTGAGAAATTGAACTGTTTTATCTTCAAACACTTAATTTTATACGTGAAACAACTCGATCATTTTGATTGAAGAGAACATGTGCAACAAAAAGTTGTGTCTTTTCAACAATGTAGAAACATTCATTGAACGTACGGCAAGAATTTGGAGATTTTTTTTTTTTAACTTTTGATCAGAACTTTGTGACGCGTTGCGAACAGCTGTTTGAAACAATTGTGTTGATCCAACCGTTATGAATAAAAATTCGGGAACAATTGGAACAAACCTCTGAAGTTCTTGAAGAAATTAAATATCTTTATAGGAATTAATCAAACTTTGCCTTTGCGAAAAATGTGACACTGGCAATTCTCATGAGTGATAAGCTATAAATACTTCATAAGAAAATGAAATAAGCAAAATCGATTTACTAGGAGATAAATGTTAGAAAATGTTAGGACAACTATTTAAACAAACCACTGATACATTTCTACATTTTTTACATACTACAATATTCCACTTGATCAGATAAAATATTGCAGTGACCGTTTTTATGTATTACAATATCCGACATGATCTGATAAAACATTACTACAATTTTGTATTGCACTCAGTGATAATAATCCACATGAAACATTCTGTTTTTATGTAATCACTAGATTTTTCGGAATCGTGATTATTGTGGAAACGTGATTTGTGCTCAACAGAAATGACGATTAATTCGACATAGGATTTAAACTCTTTTCGAGGCCTCTTTGCTCTTTTGAAACTTCGATGGGTTTAGACTGTAAGAATACGTTACGCGTAATAAACCTGCAATTACTGTGAATTCATTGTACTGAATGATGTGGATTCCGATGTTGTGGACGATAAGTTGTTTGGAAAAGATGCACTTTTTTTATCTCGATGATATCCGGTCTCTGGCTTTACCAACAGAAAATTCGTGTTTTTTTTATTGACACGTATTTGCCTAAAAAAAACAATTACAACTAAATAGCTTCATTGACTTAAACTTTGCAGATATTCCAAGCATATAACGATTCAATTATAAAAAGGTTTTGTATCGTTTTTGTACAATTAACTTCTCTCGTTTGATTGCAGCGTTATTAGTATTTAGTAAACAACATTAATTTTTCATTATTGATCGATTGCTGTGTCCGTTTGTGTATCTGCAACATTTTCGTGTGATCTTTTATCGATGATTTACATAATTTTGTTCTCATCGTTCTTCGTTTCTTAATCCAGTTCAAGTGTAAGCAAGGAACGTTCGATGTTCGCAGCGGCGAATATTTGTACTCGAACGACGCATGGAAGTTAGCATTAAGGTGATCTATCAGTTGCGTAGGTGCGAGAGAGGAAACTGCAAAGTAGATACACATTTTTCTCAGACGAAAAGAGAACAACGTGCAACTTTTATTTTCCTCGAAATATCAAGCCTCTCTGAGAAAACCGTGTACTAGGATTTTTACGGATCGAACGACTGACAAATCACCTTAAGATGATTTATCAGATGCGTGAGTGTGAGGGAGATTCCTAAAAACAGATTCGAAAATACTTAAGTCAAATGTTCCTTTTTTATTAGAGAATAACGTTCAACTGTTTACTATTTTTCGAGCGCTGCAATAATTGCCATGTTCCCATGAAACCCCCTAAGAGTGTTGCCCTAAGCCAGAAGCACCTTTCGCGAAAGCTTAAAATTCGTCGCAACAATAGATCGTAAGCCCAACTGATGAGTCTTTTTATCAAACTGGATTTTCTGGTGAATAAATATATTGCTATAACCACTAAAAAGCGTATATTTATTTCATTTATGAGTTGCGAACCTATAATAATTCTCTATTCGATAAAGAAGTGTGTTTAAACGTTACAAATATGTCTTGCCATTTTGCTATGAAATATTGTTAGAATACAACCAAATATGAAGGTTTTAATTTAAAAAATTGAGTACGGGATCAATTTACAAATTCATTTGAAACATGTTTTTAGTGTCAAACTTCTAACTAACTAATGTCAAACTAGTGTCAAAACTTCCTGAGGGACACGAGACCAAAAAAATATTTCGAGTTGCATCGAAATTTTATTTGCGTCAGTTGCGAACCGTACAAGGACACGTGCCACGGAGAAGGTGACGTTCCCCTCACTTGTTCTACTTCGTCAGGACAATATGTTTAAAAAAAACGAGGATTGAATCATTTCAATCAATTCCGGCGGGCATCATGGCCTGGGATGTAAAAAATCGATCGTTCCAGCTGTTCAACAACTTACGAAATACGGTGTTTAATGATACTGTCTTTTTTGGAGCTCACACCGTGGTCCAATGCTTTTAGAACTTGGTTACTCGAAATTTCCTAAACTCAATGTGATAATAATGAAAAACCAAAAAATTTGCGACTTCACTAGAATTGTAACAATTTATAGACCTCTTAGCAACGATTTTTCAAAGTTCCTGTCCATTTTAATTTCGTCATAATCAAAAAAAGAATCGATGCGATTTTCGGCGCAGATTCAATCGTTTCGTGTTTTTGTGGTGGTATGATAATTTCCGTTTCCAATCACAGCTCAATTATAACAGAGATCGGACACATCGACGTCAGAGGTCAAAGTGCTTGATATACTTTCTTTTTTTTTTTATCGTAACTGTGCTCACGATTCTTGTGATTTTGAACGTAGTCGAGTAAAAACTATTTTGAATCAGCCTTTACAAATCTTTGATCTCAATTTTACAAGCTTTTGATTTATTTCCTAACTCATTACAATCCTATATATTATCAGATTCAAAAAACAGTTAATAAATTCTTTTTTTTTTCCGATTTGGTATATTAGCAATCCATAATATTTGACATCAATTAAGGAGGTTCACGCGATAGGTATGCGTTCGACGAATTCCAAGTTTAATTGTTTTAAATTCGTATGAACCTTCTCAACAATAATACTCATTACTCAACTGTGAGTAAAATGTGAGAAAGTTTAACCGTCCAGAAATCGAGTTATTTGTTGTTGAAAGACGTCTTTTTTCGTAACTTCCCACAAGACCTCATGTTAAAGTTGCAATTTTAAACACTGAATATTTCGATTACTAGATGATGAAACCTTCTCAATTTTTTTACACATTATAATCCGCAGCTCATTAAGATTCACGCAAAATTTCAAAGAATTATCTTGGAAAGAATTACATCTGATGATTTTGCCGTTACTTTGTACACACAATTATAATTATGGCGCGCGAGCCTCGGTGGAACAGTACAATTTTTTTTATTCAGCTTCTTTTTAACTTTGATTCAGCTAAGAGACCCCAAACTACTTTGAAATCATAAATGAGTCTCGAGTGATAAATTTAGATATTATTTTAATAGTAAAATAAGGAAGTAGATGATTTCATGATCGTGAACCATGGTCATTCATCAAATTTGACTTAGTCGAAAGTTTTTCAACATCAATTCGATTATCGACGTTGAACATTATCCAACGAACCTGATAATCTATACCTCTCTTATTTTTTTGATCATTTTCTGTTTGGGGATATTTTGTACGTGGTACATATTTCGAATGAGTTTTAATTACCAGATCAGTCGAATAAATTGCCCTACTGTTACAATTAAATGGCAGCATAGTTCGCTTTGAATCAGTTTCGTTTTATTCATCGAGGTTATGATGTATTTATCGTTAAATCTCGAAGCAATAGGAACAGACGTAGCAAAAGCCACTAATGCACCAACTGATCAGACAACTGAATGGATTTTTTTTCTTGTGCATTTTTCTTCGACTCCATTGAGTTTTCGGTCAGAATGTGGTTAATTTGCAATGTGCCAGTTTCCTGGATACATTCTTGAAATTTATTATGAAAATAAAATAATATCAATTCCTTTTTCCTTCATGAGTAATGGGCAATTTTAGTTTGCAATTCATTCCGTGACTATAAATCGTGCAAAAAATAGACTTGACAAGCCACGATTTACAAGTTGACTTGAAATGACAACTGAGGTTGATTAAACGTGTATATGGAGGTCAGGGGCTTTGCATCGCCATTATAAACATCGGGGATGATTAATACAATTTCGAGAAATTTGCAGAGGTCATTGGACATCTGACTGCGAATTGTATAAAACCACCGATACACATATGAACCTGCTCCATGGAGTTTTGGGACTTTCCCAGTATCCAACGACGAGTACGATCGAACAAGGGCGTAGAGGAGGGGGAGCAATGGTCTTGTTATGCCAGTGGTCAGCTTAGCTGAGAAACAAGATAAAAAGTGGAGGTAAAACGTGAAGGATTGAGAGGGGATAGAAACAGAGTATTTAATGTTCGAAGAGTAGGGAAAAACGCAGTATCTCCCAGTGCACAAGGGAATCACGAGTCTCGGGAGACGCATCGATCGAACGTTCAAACTGATACACGGGATTCGTTATCATTTTGTAAGTACAATCGCGAGAATTTCATTTGATCCTTATTTCTAATAAATATAGTGAAATTTTCGTTTTTCTTTTTAATTCATTTGATGCTTAAATCATGATCGGTCGTTCCGTATTTTAAACTTTTTTACGCCTGGATTTAAAAAAACACAAAGTAATTACAAGGCTCGAACGATTCCTTGTTTTCTAATTTTTGACATTTAGAATTTTTGAGAATTTTAATATCACGTCGTCATAGCGATGGTAATTGCGAAAAATCGTAATTCAATGACTTTTCGGGTTTCCTTCTTTTTCTGAAATAATACCAAAAGTTTTGACTCGTCGAAGTAAAAGAAATTGAGTTGGATTTTTCGGTTCAAAGATTTATGTCGAGAAAGACATTTCATAACTCGTATGTGTGGATACAAGGAAATATATAAACGCTTGCAGCATCACTTCGTTATCGCGATTAACCGGTTTTTGTGGCTAAACCAGAGGTCACGAGCAATCATCTACTACTTCGAACCCTCGGATATTCATCGCCTAACCTGATTAAGAGTCTAGTTATCGTCGAACAATTTCAAAACATTATTGCTTTTGCACGTGTCCTCGATGTTTTGAATTATACAAAAAATCATTGAAAGAAAAAAAAACATCCTAGGCCAGCATAAACTTTACTTTCATGGAAAATAAGTAGTGCAGTCAAAAAAAGCTTTTTTCATGCTTTCCAATCATTATCTTTCAATCTAAACGATTTTTGTCAAGGATTTCTCAAGAAATTCGATTAGAGTCCAATTTTTTATAATTATTCACTGGTTTTATCTGAAGGTCAATGTTTCCGACTCTCAGGTGAAGCTAAAGGTGACAAAACTGTCCTTAAGAACCTTTAACACTCGATTCCTGTTTTTCAAAATCAATCTGTCCAAAATCTGCTGCAAAAAGCAACGGTAGTGCCATCAGAAGCATCTTCAATTCTCCGGTACATTGATTCCATGTTTTGCCGCCTTTCCTACCGATACCAAACAAGTTTTTGGTATTTACCGACGATTAATTACGTCAAGAGTTCTGGGTAATTTTTATTTCCTCGAATTGAACAACGTAACGTCTGCGTTTTTAATTCACTGCTACATTTTAGAATCTTCGTTCTAAACGGCGCGTCACAGAAAACGGATGAAATAATTTATCGATAATCGAGTCGATTAAAACGGCAAATAAACCTGTTTTTGGAACTTATGATAACAAGGTCATTATTAAATATTCATACGACGATCTCGACGATTAATGGTTTTTGGCATCACTCGATTGATGCGGTAATGATGTCTGCAATAAAATCTTCATCTGTGTCAACGAATTTATCGTTGTTGTTTTTTATTTTCTCTTAATTTTTATTATTTTTTATTGTGACAGTGATCGCAAACGATGATTTTCGATTTAAAGTCAAATCTTACAATTCTTTGTTTTTGCTCGTTGAACGATCTGAACAAACAGGATGGCCGGCTAATTTTTTATTCATGCTCGAGAGAATCTTCATTGGTTGGGTCAACATTGCGAAATACGTGTTTCACATGCCGGAAAAATAAGTTGTTTTTTCAAAAAGGATAAATTACCATGATACATTTTTGTTAATGTGAATAATTCCTGGAATCATTATCATCGTAAAAAACACGACGATTTCATCGTAGACAATTTATTTTTTCTCCAAATCCACTGATTGCTATTGTTCTGATCGTGGGGCGAGGGGGGGGGGGGGCAGAGTAAGGAAAAGATTCTGATTGGTGAAGCAAAAAAAAAACGCAAAGTTGCGAATGTGATACAGGGTGTTACAGACTAAAAAGAAAACGAGTGAGTTTCTGCGAACCAAATTCGAACTTGGCATTCGCCTAACTCCTACGACTAAATTATTGAAGATAGAGAAATGTTGTAAAGGACTTTTTTGTAGAAAATTTTACGCTCTACAAAATTAGTCCTATGCATTTTTACTCTATCTCTAGCCGTTTCGACAGAACGCCCCTTGAAACTGTCAGCATCCGCGGAATCCATTTTCTCATCCAGCAGAAAACGTTGGATGAAAAAAGCTTCGCCCTTGACAATAAGTCTGGTCGTATCTTTTGGATCTCGACCTTTGGCAACTTAAGCTGAACACCCTGTATAATCGTTCGCTAATGACCAGCTCGTCACAGTGTACCCAAAGGATGATTCTTTCGTCGAAAACAATCTCGTTAAACTTAAGCTACACGAATATACAGCTTTCGTTAAAAGTATCGTGCATCTTTGTAATATTGTTCATTCGCTGGAAACATTCCTATCGCTTTTTATCGTCTTTTATAGGAACCGAAGCCTTCGATTATTATTTCTATTCGTTAATCCAGTTTTCCAAACGTTAATTTTTCAACGAAATCGATAACGTGCATAATATCCATTCCGGCATAAAATGCTTCATTTTTTCATAAAGAAGAGAATGGTGTACGATAAAGTGCCATATGGTCGACACTTAACCATAAAACTCGATAAAACAAATTCCAAAAAAGTGCAACGAAGGAGTTCGTTATTGAAATAAAATTGGGTCGATTTGGACCGATTTCGAATGAACTATTTGTCATTTTCTCGTCTCTATAGATTCTCAGAACATAAAAAATTAGCGCTGGATTCTTTTGATTAAAGTTGTACTTTTATATACTGTCTTTTCCAAAAAGGCCGGAAAAGTATTCATCGTTACGTTACAATGGACTGGTTCGAAACTTTTGAAGGACCCTGTAACACGGTCATTATAACTCTGGGGTAATGACGAGGTGGAAATTCCGAATAACACGTATTCGTAAGCTTACCGATCTCTTTCCTCGATGTACGCGGAATATTCACTTCATTGCGAAATAATAAATATAACCTTACTTTATTAAGGTTCGAATTTTCCCATGGTCACTCGATTCGCTCTGTTGTGTTTACACTTGAGAGATTTTCTCACGCGTGCGGGTCTTTTTTTATGTAAAATGTAAATTTTATTTATCACGTAACCGGTGATTCAACGATGTAAACCGTGGAAAGATGGGCGCGAATATTGGTAACATTTCCGTGAGTGAATTACACAAATAAATGTCTTGGAAATATCAAATTCGTTTGACAGACGTTCCTTGTGAAGTCGTCGAAGTTAAATCGAAGCAAAATATAGTCAAGCTAACCTTGAAAACGTCGTACGCGTGTGAATAACTTCGGAGATGATCGTTTACACTATTCTTTCCAACATAAATGTTGAATTAGTACTCGACGAGTGACGAGGGTTGAGTGGTCTTGCATAAAAAGAACATTTATAATTATACAACCATCTTTAAACGAGCGTGTGTATGTATGGACCTGCTTCGACCACTCCAAGGTCGTGATTCCAGTATGCTAATTGAAAAGAACGACGACTTGTCGTACTTCGATGAATCTTACACAGAGGCCGCATCGTCGTCGTTTCTTATTCGATAGTTATGATTGTTGGGTGTTAGTTTCGAACTTACCATCCGTTCAGAAAAATATTCAAGGACATAAAGATCGACAGAGAAGGAATGATTGCTCAGTTTAGCTATACAAATAATAAATTATGAATAGGTTTACGATCAATTTGACAAAGATCGTAAAAATTGAAGTTCATAACCCAAGGACATTTAATCGAATAATATGAATATATGCTAATCGTTGTTTTCTTAGACCAGCACATTATCCTAACGTCATCGGTTTTGAAAAAAAAAAAATATTTACACAATAAGAAGATTCTTTATTTTCAATTCGGAGAAAATAAATGAAAGGGGCAGCTAACATTCTAATCAATTCGTCAAACAAACAAACTAAACATAAGCTTTTTTTTGGTTATTTCTTTTTGTTCCTTTGTCATCGGACATTTTACAAAATTCAAAAACGAAATAGACAAAATCTACATCATTTATTGATGTAAAAGACAAACTTACGATTTAATCGAAACGAAAGAAAAAACAGCGATACATTATTCGACTTTCAGCCACTGAATAACAAAATCAGGATTTAAGAAAAAACTTACTTATTTATTTTTGTCTCTTTACTAAAAGATCGAATCCCATTGATTCTGAGTCAGAATTGGAAGATGTGGCAATTTGGTATATTGTCGGGGTTACTTGTGGCGAGTTGTTGTCTCGCTGCCCCACAGAATGGAGCTAACAACATGGACGACAGTCAAATATCTGGCTTGATCGACAGCGTCTTCAGTCCTTACCTCGAAGGCGGTGGCCTTACGACAAAAGCACCAGTACCCGGAAGTCTCGGAGCTTTAATAAATGAAGAATTGGCCAAGCAAGATACAAAAGTAACGCCGACTTCGAATTCTGGATTTAATAATGGAAACGGCGGAACTTTTTTGGGTGTAAACAATCCAGTTAACGCCGGTAAACCCGACGACTGCGAATGCGTTCCGTATTACCAGTGTCAATCCAATGGAACTATTGTCAACAATGGCCAAGGTCTCATCGATATAAGGTCCGGTTTTGGCGATGAAAAAAATCAGTCGTCGTGAGTGATTTTTCCCAAAGACCGTGGAACTTTTTCATTCGTTGGTTCATTTAAAGTTTTTTTTTGTTTTATTTAATTTTTTTTCTATTAAAAACTTTCCATTTTTGGTATGTTGGTGTTGCATGAAAATACATGTAACTCGTGGTGCTCGAAATACCGCATTTTGAAAATGAAATCGAATGTATGATAATATTGTTTTCAAATCTACGTATTTGTGACTTATTACCATTTTTTTTATCTTGTTGACCATCATATCATTGAAAAATCTCGGACCAACGAACTGGAACGTTGTTTATGTTTTGTCCATCATTTGTTCCGTCTTGTCATTTTTTATGCTTCAACATTCCACAAATCTTCAGAAATATTGAAATTGATTAATTTGGAAAAATCTATGAAATCCGTTTAGTTTTTTCGGGAGTAAACTTTGATGCATTTTTTAACAGCTTTCAGAATGATGAGATAATTAAATTTCCAGCCATAAATTTTTCTATCATATTCTCGATCCATTAATATCGCGAGAGTTATGACGAATTTCTTCGTTTTTCGGGAGAAAATTCTTTTGCAGTTTCAAATAATCGTTAGAATAACGATGGCATAAATACATTTTTTTTTTCCACTCAAAAATAGTATAATTTTGTGAATATTCCTTTAAGGGATTGTAACGATCCGTAATTTTCAAAAACATATAATTTTATTGACGATTTAGGAAAGATGGTCAATAAGATTTCAAAGAAAAAAATTGGTACAACAACAAATTGATCGATTCGGTTGGCAAAGTCTCTGATCGAATTTTTGATTGTTTTTTTTTTAACGTTGACTTAATGAAAGCATGTGAAACGTAGCTGGAAATGAAAATAAGTAGAATTGAATGAAAGACTTTGACATATGATTTGTAAACGTATTCGAAAACACATTGGAATGGAATACACGTCTTTGGGCAATCATTACTCGTGGTCGAAACAGTTCGAGTTTCATTAGTCAAGTAGAATCTCGATAATCGTTTGAATAATTTCATGTACATTTGGATTATACAGAGTTTCCGGTCCTTGTGAAAGTTATTTGGACATTTGCTGCAAACCTCCAGACACAGTATCAGCTGATCAGAAAATAACGCCTCGACCATTGCCACGAAATGGTTGTGGACGTCGTAATCCCCAAGGTGTTGGTTTCCGGATCACAGGCGACAGAGATAACGAAGCCCAGTTCGGCGAATTTCCATGGATGGTCGCGATCCTTAGGGAAGAGAAAGTCAATCCTAAAAATCCCAACCAAGCTCTCAACGTTTATCAGTGCGGAGGAGCACTTATTCATCCTCAGGCAATTCTCACTGCAGCTCATCATGTCGTTGGGTAAAAGAATAAAAAATAAATAGAAAGCATGAAAAATAAGTTAAAATCCCAAACTCAAAATCTCAAGAATAATCGATCGATTAATTTACGAAATAAACCTTCAAACCCAAAGTTTCATTCGAACACAAATTTCGAACTAATTAATAATTATTTTTCAACAGAAAAAAACCCAATCAACTGAAAGTTCGTGCCGGAGAATGGGACACTCAAACGAAAAACGAAATTTATCCTCACCAGGATCGGAACGTCGCAAAAATTATAGTCCACGAACAATTCAACTCGGGATCGCTCTTCAATGATTTTGCCATTTTGATTCTCGATCGTCCTTTCGAACTTGCTGAGAATGTTGACGTTGTTTGTCTACCGGAACTTGAAGATCGATTCGATTTTGCACGTTGTTTCGCCAGTGGATGGGGCAGGGACGTTTTTGGTGAGAAAAATGTTTAGTCAACAGGATTAAAAGTTGTTTGAAAATCCAGAAGATTACAAGATCAACAGTTCAACTTTTTCAATTTAGAAAAGATTATTAGAAATTTCCTTGCAGTTCGTTTGATTTTTAAAAACAAGAGTAATTAACGCCATTTTAATAACAACATTTTTGAATCGTCAGGTCAAGCTGGTCACTATCAAGTGATCCTGAAAAGAGTCGAGCTCCCAATCATTCCGAACGACAATTGCCAGACTGCTCTCAGGAATACTCGTCTTGGTCACCACTTTGTTCTCAACCCAAGTTTCATTTGTGCCGGTGGTGAAGCTGGACACGACACGTGCAAGGTAAGAAAAATAAATCACTCAAGGAGGTTCGATCGTTTCTCGTGCGTTCGATAAATTCCAAGTTTAATTGTTCAAAATTCGTTTGAATCTTCTTAACAATCATACTCAACTGTGGATAAAATTTGAGGAAGTTTGACCGTTTAGAAATCGAGTTCTTAGTTGTAAAATATCGTCTTTTTTCGTAACTTCCCATAAGACCTCATGTTAAAGTTGGGATTGTAAACACTGAATATCTCGATTACCAGACGGTGAAATATTCTCAAATTTTTTACACATTATAATACGACACTCAAGAAGATTCACGCAAAATTTCAAAAAGTTATCTTGGAACAATTGTTTTTGATCATTTTGCCGTTCCTTTGTACGTACCATCATAATTATGGCGATTGAACCTCGTTAATTCTCAATCGTAGAAAACGACAAATATCAAAACTGCCCACAGAGTAATTAATAATTTTCTCGTCCCTGATAATATAAATTAAAGGGGTTAAAAAAAAGGCAAAAGAAAACAGATTAGATTACAACATAACGTAAAAAATTGTTTCATTTTATTTTCAAATAAGTCCACGATAAATTGATGTTTATTTTTTTATTTTTCAGGGTGACGGTGGTGGTCCCTTGGTCTGTCCCCTAAGAAACGATCCAAATCGATACGCTCAAGCGGGTATCGTAGCATGGGGTATTGGATGCGGTGACGCAGCAATTCCCGGTGTTTACGCAAACGTAGCGGGTGCGCGTAGATGGATCGACGAAAAAATGGCATTCAACAATCTAGACACTTTCACGTATACTTATTAATCGCAGACTGAACCAAAATAATGACCTGAAATGTTTGTCAGACATTTATTATTACAAAGAGACATTTTTATTATTATTGAGATATAGTTTAAGTTTATAAATCTGATAACGATATTGCAATATTTCTGAAAAACCAAGACTCTGGTATTCGTGTAACTACAATGGAATAATTTTGTTACAATTTATCACTGCGTCGGCAACTTCTCTTTCGAGAACAAGATAGCTTTAGTATAATTGATCACATCTTAAACAATTGTTGACAAAAAAATCAATGACATGGTCAGATGTGATCTAGCGACTTGTACAAAAAGAATATATATTCTGATTTTTACCATTGACCAATTTTCGTCGTTGATCAGATTGTATAATTCACTCCGATCGAGTGTGAACGGGAAGTTGTATTGTCAGGGGAAAAAATAAATCGTTGAACCAAATATCTTGTGTATTTTTCTTGTTTTTTTATCGAAATTATTTCCCAATGATCCTCCTTCATTTCCATCCTCTTATTGAACTGTAAAATTCCATTTGAAATACCGACCGAACCGCCATAAGCAAAAGAGAGACAGCGGTTTTCGCATTTCCAACTTTCCTTCCAAACAGATATTTAGAAAAAAGAATAGAACCGTCTTTTGCTCTCTTTGAAAATCGTCAGAGTGGTTCCCCTTATTTGCTTGAAACTTAAGTAATGCAGGAGAAAAAATGAGTACGAGATTTTTATCGAATGAACGTTTTTCACATTGCCTTCAAGTGATCTTTTTCTAGGAGCGCTGAGCGTAGCATTGAAACATGTATCGGAATGAGAAGTAGGGAAATTGACAAAAGGGATCACACGGAGTTGACAAAAGAGGTGTTGAAACAAGGGAGACTTTACTGTAAAAGTTACAGGTTCTTCTACTTTCCTGTTGAAAAAAAATCCCTACAGTCGTTACCTTCAATCAATAACGATAGAAAAATATTTCAAAAATGTTGTTGAGCTCATTTATGGAATATTGATTATGAAAGTGTCTTTATTCCATTTGTAGTCTCTAGTTTCTGGATTTTCGATTTTCATCGAAAATGTATTCGTCATTCGTGTTAATAAAAAAAGAATTCAACGTCGTAGGTAATTGGTACATCATTTGTAAAGAACTCGACATTTTCAGGGCTTTGAATTTTTTTATAAAAAGCATATATTATTTATTGGAATGATGTGTACATATTGACGGTTGTTACTCAACAAGATTCGCTCAGATCCACTTTATTTGGTCGTCTTTTTCCCTAATGGGTCGTTTTTCTCTATCTGATTGAATTTGTCTTAAAACGGTGGTGTACGGCTTGTGACAAAATTGGGAATCCAGTGGAGGATAATAATGCCTGTAGCACAGATAAGTTATTGAAATTCCGATTGCTGATCCAACCGCCACGTCTGTTGATCAAAAAACATTCGTAATATGAAATTAATTGAAGTCACGATGGTATTGAGGGTAAACCAATGACGTTGCAAACATTGCGCAATCTTTTTTTTCTCACCTTGCCAATGGTGATGGTAGTCACATGTTCGGCTCAGAGCAATCGCGAGAGCGGTGCTTATCGTGCATATAAATATAAACAGTTTCCATGTTTGCGTTTTACCAGCTATGCCAAATGTGTGCAACTTTCCAGCTGAGTACAATGCCACGAAACCAAAACTTGCAAAGGCAACTGAAAATTTTAACATGTACAATTTATTGAGTATGCTCAGAACAAATTTACTGCAGTTTTATCACAATTTCGATCCTTAAAAATTAAGTGAAATTCTTAAAAAGTTTAAACATTTACAATATCTCAAGAATATTGGATTTCAACAGTAAATATTTCTTAGTTAGATCATCAATGAATAAATATGAACAAGAAACGAATAATGATTAACCAATAATCAGAGAAGTTTTTTTTTTTTGCTATATAATGAATCCATTGATTAGATTGGAGAGTTATCCATTTTGAAGAAATTTTAATGTGTGTAAGAATTTCTTTTCTTTGATTCTTTAGAAAAAATTATTTTAACAAAATGTGCATTTCAAAAGTAAGAATTTTTCAAGTACAATGGTTAGGGGGCTATCAGGATTTTTTAAATAAATAAAATTTTGTTATCTTGCGAGAGTTGTTTAGAAAAAAATGTTGAAATCTTACAAGAAGAATGTCCACTAGGAAATGATTTTCTTCCGTCTCTTATAACGCTGGGATCACCGGTGCAATCGAAAGCTGTGTTTCCACGGCCATCGGGAAAGCATCGCCAGTAGAAATCTGGTCTCGGTCTTCCTGCAAATTCATCAACGGAAGATCTAATATTTTGACATATTTACTCACTTATTGACTAAATAAGTTTGTGAATTCTAACCTGTAATATTTTTCACATCGGGAAATTCGTTTTAAGTAGGCGATAAAATTTTTTACATACCTACGATAAGTTTGATTATGTCGGTAAGAACACCGTTCAATCCCAGTGCCAAACTTACGCTGAGATTGGCTTGGCAAAAATCAGTCCGATCTTTGTTGATAAGGAATGTTACGAATATGACTATGGCAGGCGTGATAAAAACTAGTGGCTGGAAACGTTGTCAGTGTTAATTCCGATAATTACGTAATTAAAATTGCACGATAGAAGAGTCGATTGTTATATTCAACTTACCCATAATATGGTTGTTGGAACGTACGATTCCATGGTTGGATTTCTGTATAGCCACAATTCATTCTCGTGAATTTTTCTGTTGAATGGCTCTGCACTTTCCAGCTTCCTGTTGAGAGATAAAAACTACAATTTTTTCACAATTCTCGATGTTATGACAGAAACACTCTGGAACTTTGTTAAAACTCACACAAATAATACTGCCAGAATAATACGGAAGAGAACATCGAACCAAAAACTCGCGAGAACTTTCATTCCACGCACCATAGTCATACTTATTAAATGAAATTAAATGATATTTTTAATTGATAAAACTTAACAACTATATTGGAACATGGCATAACGCCTCCGTCCAGCCGTAACACCGACGTGCAATGATGTATATTTTACATTCGAAACCGTATCCGGGAACCGCTCAACATGTCACGATTATATTATTGACCGCACACGGACGGCTGCTCATTTCATTTTTATTTTTGCTAACTTTTACCGACTGCCGATAATACAGTTAACAAATATCAGCTAGTTTATAAAATCGCCGACAGAATTTCAGAAGTATGTGGCGCCGCCGATCTACGTCCTTCTAGACCGTGGTCCTTCTTGCCTGTTGCCTCCCAACTCTCAAGCTCACAACATCCTCGGTTGATAAAAGATCGAGGTTACAATTTTTTCCCGGAAATAAACTAATTACATAACCTTCAAAACAACGAACACTTAAACTCGACTGTGCGCAACTTTGCGAAGTTTATTCAATAAAAATCGTAATCAAATCATTCGGTCGGATGAATCATTTGAACGTTAAGCGCAATTTCTCTACTAGCTTAACCCCCATGAGGTGAAGCCAACTCGAAATGTTAACTGTTCCGTTATATAATTCGTGTTCCTAGTATACGTGCACGAGGTATAATAAATAATATACACATCGTCGAATAAGTAACTCACAAAACTTCTCGAATTTTCGGATTTTGGATTTTCAAACAAATTCGTTCCGAAAGGTTGAGTTCACAGTGTTTGTTCGACGGCTCCACTGAGATGTCGACCTCGTCCACAGGGACTGGCGTCCCCGCTTCCACAAGCGTTCCTCCTTTAATGCCAGCAAGTCCGAGCGGAGAAGCTTGTGACGAAAATTCCACCAGATTCAATTCATATTTACATCGTCTGGCTGGTTGCGGCGACGACGAGGAAAATGATGTTCTTAGGGATCATTGTTACGCTAGGCCATGGAACTGGAAACCAGAGAATATTTACGTCAAACCAGCAAAAAAAATATTCTTCAACAAGTCAGCTAATCCCAGACGGTGAGAACAACATTTACAATCATTGTCTCAAGTATTTTTATGAAAATTTTTCTGATAATTATTCCCACAGATTTTTGAATAATTTTTCCATGGAGTCTTTTTTTAAAGAATAAATTGACCGATTTGACAGGACTTCGGTAAACGGAATTTTCTAAACGAATATGAAAGATTTCAACTTTTTTCCAAACTCTACAGAAAATTTTAACAGAATTTCTTTACTTTTGAGAGATTTGTGTATACAATAATGAATGTTTTGCCAACAGATTAGCGCACGATACAGACGACTCTGTCGATGTGGAGGAAATTCCAGCGGAGAATGTTTCCATGCCTTACGATTTAACTCGCAGTCGTCATCAGATGGAAGAGTTCGAAAGACTGGCAAATTTTGCTCGACCGGAGGAAGACGACGACGAGTGGGAGGAGAAGATAGTGAAAACTTCGTGGACGCCGAATGATCACAGAATATTTAACAAAGTAATGAAGATTCTGACGTCGGAGCAACTGTCACGCTTAGCAAAATCGAATTGCCCTGCCGAGCCGATATTCAGACGAACCTCTACGGACACCGCAGCACGAAGATTCCGCGAAACTCTCGCTACTACCGGCTGGAATACTAAAACTACGCAGTGGCTGCATGGACTTCTTTTTGAACATTTGCCCCGAGAATATCTGGCGATTTATCTCGACATTTTGCAAACGTTGAGACTGAAAATGCCTCAATTGATTGATCGAATGATGTCTGTGCAACCGAGTATTAATGGGAGATCAGGATCTATAACGTGGGAAACTCTTGGATCACTTTTGAAGAGATCCTGGGACCCTGTTGCACCTTCTCTCAACTCGCACAGACCGGTAAATCTTAAGTTATCTAAATCCTTAAAATGTCCTTGTTTATCAATGTACGATAAGACGGTTGAAAAACTTGCTGTAAAAATCATGGAATTGAAAAGTTTGTCGAAAATGTCCGAATCCAAAAGTAGGAAGAGAGTAATGCGACTCGTCCGTGGCCTTGAACGAAATTTGGTTTGTTATGTAAATAAAAGAAAATTTCTCATCGGGCATGAGAAATGTTCTCGAAATCCTTCAAAAATTTCATATCCGCGCAAGTATTTCGAACGTAAAACAGACCGATCTTCTGACCGGCGGGATTCGCGACGTTCGAGTACTTGAAGCCGCTGTGATTGCTCTTCTATTAAATTTCCGGCCACGGACTGCTATTTCCTTGTCTGTCCACCGGTATTTTACTATTTGACGAAAAAAATGTGAAAATAAAAGAATTTTTCATACGTAATGTTTGATCCACTAACGTATGCAGTATATGAATGACGAATATGCATCATTCCAACCCCGTGACCCGTGACCCAATATGAAATTACTGTTTTTTTTCAGCTACATTGCATTAAGGTAGTTCTGTGAGTCCACGTATCAGCGGAAGTTTTTATTGCAGTATTGATAGATTAAAAACAATGTTATTTGTCGTAGATATAAATTGACACGGATTCGTCCTTGAAACACTAAAAATAAGGCAAAAATACAACTTGAAGTTTTCAGTACGAGCGCTGTACTGATTGTGTCCCCGTTTTGTGTCGAATGGGATTAATATTGTTTGTAATAAGAGTCAAAATATGTCATTGAAAAAAACAAAAAATCAACCCCCTCCACTAGTACCGATTCCGCCGTGTTCCAAAGATCGATTTAGCATCCATAATGAAAAATATGACCGAAGTCTTACCGGTTCACTCGTTAGTAAGAATCTCGTACACAAAAAATACGATTTTCAATAGCAAATTCTAATTATTAATTTCGCTAATATCTAAGATTGAAAAAAAAGAACTGCAGAACTACCTTAATACGTGAAGTTTGATGGTGACGTGATCGTAGCTGAAATGACTGTTATTGTGCATTGAGAGAATGGATTGAAAAGAATGACCGTTATTGACCGGCATTTATGGTAACTTGACGAAAAAGATGACGGTCATTTGGCACCATCACGTGCAGTACACGTCATTACTTTGAATGATTTTCTTCTTCTTACTTCTTCATTTATTTATGTCCTTCTAGAGTCTGCGATAAATTGATTTTAATTCCAGACGAAATTACCGGGTAATCCGATTTTGATAGTAGCTCCATCGGGTATCAACACCAACGTCTCTTCTCGTCAACACAAATGGGTCACTCAATTAGGCAACCTCGGTATGGTTGTTAATGCTCAAACTCACATGGGTCTTTCGGCTAATAGAATGACGATGATGAATTGTATGGAACAACTCGTTCAAGCTACGAGAGCCAAGATCCAAGATGTCAGAGCAGATTGTCCCGGTAGACCGATCATTATGGTTGGTTTTAACAGTGGAGCTGCACTTGCATGTCAGGTAAAAAATTTCTTCAATAGTAATCTTGAAATTTCTTTGTACAACAGTTTTAATGTTGGAGTTTTTATTTATTTATTTATACTCCAAACTTTGAATCAGGCATTCTTTTCATGGCTTTATAAGTTTTCACAATTATTATTAGATTAGTAGAGAATTTTAATTTTAATTTACTTTTATTTGTTTATTTATATACATGTTTTTTTTTTAAATGAGCAGTTAGCTCAATTGGAGCACGTTACCGCGGTAATATGTCTGGGATTTCCATTCACGACGGTGGAAGGAAAGCGAGGGACACCGGACGACACCCTGATGGACATTAAATGCCCGGTTATGTTCGTGATCGGTGAAAATGCGAGTTTGGTAACACCGAACGATTTGGAGGACGTGAGGGAAAGAATGTTGGTCGAAACGAGTCTTTTGGTGGTGGGAACTGCGGACGATCATTTGAGAATAACGACAGCTAAGAAAATGTCCGATGGAATAACGCAGGCGATCGTCGATCGATGTATTATGAACGAAATTGGTGATTTCATAGCGAGCTTATTGCTCCAACCTCATCCACTCCCTTTGCGTTCGGTTTCATTAACGAATTGTGAAAATGCGAGATCGACGAAAAAGGAACCGCACAAGAGAAAAGTTTCTACCAGCAGCTCCGTCGACAGCGAGTCAAATTCACCGAACTCCAAAAAATCTCGACCACCAACACCTGTCACGTCTTCTACAATCGCTTCGAATAACACAGCTCCGATCGCCGTTGGCCCAAGGCCATTACTTCTCGGGGCGTCACAATCAATCCTCACAACTTCCGCGTCCCCCAGTGTCTCATCCAATGCTACTCAAACCCCGACACAAAAGAAAAAAGCCAGAGTTCCTAATTATCAGAAATACAATTTTTCCGATAAAATTATTTCGTCGAGGAGCTGCTCCCAGGTAAGACTTTATTTTTATCTCCTTTTTTGAAAATGATTTGGATTAAAATGTTTTTTCATTCGTTCCCTAAATCGATTTTATTGTTTTCACTTTTATCACAGCAAACCACGAGTCCCAACGGTGGCATAACGCTCAATATTGGATCTCTCGCGAGCTTGGCTCCGATAGGCCCCATTAAACTTGCACCAACTGGACTGAGTCAAACCCTCACTCCTCCGATCAGCACCAACATCAAAGCAAATCTTAACTCTCGGTCACCAGTGACTCTGGCGAAAATCCCAAAAATTGTACAAACGAAAATGCCGCAGATGTCGAACCCGAAAAACAAAACTAACGTTCAAAATCTGGGAAAAGGTCTCTCGAAAGTTATTCCTCCGAATTACAACATTAGTGGGAATGAATTTAAACCTCTAACCTCTTCAACTACAATTTCTGGTATGGAAACAATTTTTTTCTTCAAAAATCGACATTTTTCGTTGGTTTTTATTTTTCCACGGCCCATGAGTCTTTGAGGGTCGAATAAATTTTTGATTTATCAAAGCAAATGAACAATTTATGAAAGTTTTTTTAAAAAATTTGTGTTTTCACCGAAAATTCAGGTTTTTTTTCGTAATAGAAATTTCCTAAAAGAAAATCGAATGGATAGAAAACTAAAAAATGTTGAAAACCTCCGAGTCATTAGCAATATTTTGATTCACGAACTTTTCTGTAAGCAGCTAATGCAGCGTCGCAGACGAAAATGACTGTAAATACGAGTACGAGTGGATCCTTGACAGCGTTGTTACAATCTGGCAAAAATACTCTTGGCGTCGTGGGGACGAATCCAATCGCGTCACACAGTATTCCCACATCGTCCGGCAGCATTCTTCTCACTTCGAGTATTGGTAGCAGTTCGATATCTGGTACAATATCTTCGGCACCAACCCCAAAAGGTAGAAACCAATTGTCTAGCAACATAAAAAACGAGTAGAGTTCCAATTTTCCAATCCGCACTATTAAAAATGAATAAAATCTCTCAATGTGATTTTTCGATTTTCGTTTCAATGATTTTACGCAGTCAGAGATTTTGTGAATTTGCACGATTGTACCGTATATTATTATTATTATTTCGAAGTCTTTTTTGTTCTTGACGACTCTAAACGATTCAGAGAAATCGATAGATTTATTGTGAAATTTGGCATTTTTTTTATTGATTTTTTTTTTGTCAGTAAATTGATGGATGTTTTTCGAAATTTTTGAGCAATCTAACGAATGAAATTGAATTGTAACGCTACGTGAATTGAAGTTCATGAATTTTGGAGCAAAATTGCTCGATTGTGGAAACAAATGTTCGCAGTCCTGAACTTTTTTGAAATGAATAACGAGAAAAAAGGCTCTTCATTGCGAGCTTCATTGTAAATAAAATGTACATAATTAAGAATTATTTTTCAACAATTCATTCGATAGAACACGATAGGGAAACGTTAACACATAAAAAAAAAATTCAAAGTCACATTATTGTGACGAATTAGCGTTCGTACGTTTTTTTAAAAAGATTATCAAAGTCGATTTTAAGCGAACAACGAATTCAACCAAAAATTGTTAAACACGTGAGAAGACAAAAAAATGAGGAACAAAAAAAGGATAAAAGCGCGCCCGGTTTTTTGATAGTATTTTTAATGAATTTGTATTTTTAGTAAATTTGTGTAAACACGTGTTGTCGCACGAATTTTGTTTCCTCCGAGTACTGTAAACGTACTGTCGTAGCTTTATATTTTATGCTCAATAAACATATCTTTGTTTTTTTCTTCCTCTGCTTTTTCTCTAGACCGGATTCTCGCACTCAATTCCTATCCTCAATCCTTAATATTACGTTTAATGCGATTTAAAGATTTTATTTACAATTCGAAAGCTTCAAAAATACTGATTTATACAATTCAAAGTTTTTTTGTGACACGAATATTTGTTGTTTTTGGTAGTCAGTTTTTTTCATTACGAATATGATTTCGAATTATCTGTGAAACGTTAATATTTTTTTGGTAATACTCAGATTTACGTTATAGCAAAAAGTGCTTTATATTTAACGAAAATTAAATTATTGTGATTATTGCGAATGGGAAAAGCATTTCTGTTCATTTTGTTTTATTTTTCAACAATTTTTGGCATCATTGTCTTTTTTGCAAAGCGCCAAGCTGCGAAGTTTTCATTGAAGAGAAATTCGGGAATTTGTGTGTACGAATGACAAAGTAATTTTCAAGTGGCAAAAATAGTGTTGACTGGTGCAATGGTAGAAGTAGGAAAAAATGAAAATTGAAAAAAAAAAAGAAATTAAGCAGTAAAGAGTTAGTTGAGTAGAATAAAAAATATCATCGAGAAATTTCAGGTGGCGTTCGTCATATAAATAAACTATCGGAAAGACGATGATTTTTAAATGTTCGAAGAGTGTTTTAGAAACAGGTGTCTCTGTATATTTTTTATAGTGACGGAGATCGGCACAGGGACCGAAGGGGAAACGAGCGAGAGCAGGATTTCGGTGAATTCGACGGTGAAAACTCATCATCCCGATTATATGGGAGGATCATCGCCAATTTTGTTACCACTAACGAACAAAACGCCGATAACGATATTACCGATGTCGGGTCAGAGGGCGAAAGCATTGGGGAAAAGTCATTCGAAGACAGTTCCAAAAATAACGTTTAACAGTCACAATCTTCATAAATCTCATTGTGCTCTACAATCGTCATTGTCGTTGAAGAAAAGTTTCGACATAGACGAGGATCTAGGAAATATTCTCGATATACCAATAATATTTGCAAAGGATGGTGAAAATCTTGGTTTGATAGAAAAGCCTCCAACACCACCAAGACAAATGCACGTTTCGACGAACGTCGAGCCAGTCGAAAAGACTGTTAAACGATTAGGTCCAACGACGAAAGTTGTTCTCATCAGCAACAAACAAGACAAGACAAAAACGATTAATCAATCGAGCACTAATTTCGTCAGACCTTCGATCACCAACCAAACGACCACTACGTCTCATCAAGTTATTCTACATCCACGATCTTCCCAGACTCAAGCTCCCATCTCGATTGGCACCGATTGGCACAGTTTACCTTTACAAACGTTATCACGAACCGCGAATAATCAGTCAACCATCAAATACACTAAAATTATATTGGCCAAGAGAAATTCTGACATCGCCAATAATTCGACCAGGAATGAACCGATTGTTTTGACCAAAACTATGTCCAAAGTACCCAACGCAATGATCCAAGAGAAAACTGAGCACAGATACGCTGCTCAAATTCCTATGACCATCGCAACCTCCAATTCACAAGTAGATAATACACTGGAAATCGAAGATGTTATTAAAACTAATATCATCGAACGGAAATTCGTAAACATACCAGAAATCGATTTAACTTCACCGATCAAGAATCAAGCTGTCGAAGAAAGTTTGACCTCGATGAGTGTTCCCCATGAAACTGATACCGGCTGAATCGAGATTTAGAATTGATCAAACTCCGAACTTTTCCTCTCATGTAATTTATGCGGTGCATAAATTTACTACAAACAACGATGCTATTGAATTGTGCATCGTTGGAATGAACCGAGCTTCAAAATTTGGTCAAAACTTAGTTCGCATTTGCAAACCAAGACAAATGATTTTTCAATTCGAAAAATTGAGAAAAAAAAAGTATTTCTTTGCATTCCAACGATGCAAACTTTAATAACGTCAAATCAGACTGACGTACTAAGCTTTATAAGGTTATTCTTTTTTTTCTTCTTTATTATGATCATGAAATGTCGAAGAGTTTATCAAATTAGTGAGATCAATCGCTATACGTAATTATCAAACGTGCAAAAGCTCGAATAAACATTATTTTCGTGACATTCCTTATTTGTATTTTCTCCTTCGAATATACGGAGAGAATTCTGCATACCTCGATGGAAAACTCGATGGAATGTATAATCTAGAAATCTGTATCGATCAAGTGAGCATCAAATGTAATTTAATCGTTTTACAGACTGTAAAATTTGCCGAAATGTCAATAAAGTGTTGATCTATTTATTTTTCTTTATAATGTATAAAATGTGCAATAATTTTTGTTCATCGGTTATAATTTGTACTGTTATTCCATGGCTTTTGTGAATGGACATGCACTGTTCAAGTGACGCGATCATTATCCAAAGCCTCTTCACCGTTCCATGATGTGAACATAATGAAGACTTTTTTGCTAAGCTCCGGCCCGATTTTTCGAGCTGTGGTCAAAGGGCCCGCTGCTCTTCTTATCTGCGCAAAACGATAAAAAACGAATTTTCTCACATTAACCATTTCGTGCGAAATATTTTTCAATTACTTGGTAATAAAAGGTAGCAATTAACGTTCATTACCGGAATGTCCTTGAGTAATTTTTCTCCTTCCGATGGAGAGCACGTTTCGTAGGCCTAAAAAGAAACACGAATGAAAAAACTCTTATTATTAATCATTCTTAAATTCGCTCGAACCTCGTGCCTATTTTTTGATCTAAAACAATGCAAAGCTTTCGGAATATTTTGAGAGTTCTTTGTTTGGCAAGAAATTAAAGGAATTGCTTTGAGATAATGAACTTTCGTCTAATCAGCTCAAATTTCATAGTCATGGAGTTTTTAACTATTTTCTGAAAATATGTTCATTCAACTTGATAAAGTCTTACATGCATCAAGTCCCAAGGACTGGGATAAACGGAGCTAATGGCCTCCGCAGTTTCCAAGCCGGCCATGTTGAATTGGCAAAGTTGTTGTTGCCACAGTCGTTTCAGTCCATTACCATCTCTGTCGACTTTAACAGTGTCCCGATTGTCTCCCATTGCGTACCAATCTACCTTATCTGCAATTTTTTGTCTCTTTTCTATTTTAAGTGGTATTTCAGCGATGGCTTTGGTATATCGATAAATAAGCATAGCGAGTTCTTGTGGCGTTTCTACGAGGGTACTGTTGCATTGAAGAGTCAACTGTACCTCAGCGAGGCAGAGTTCCAGATCGTCGAGCGAAATTTTGACATCAGCAGCGCCATTCCCACGTCTCGCATTGGTTTTATCAGATTTTTGCTTTTTAGATTTTTTACTACGTTCGAAATAGTCTTCTACGCCATAAATAATCAAGGACAATCTATCTTTTGGAAATATCGAAGCCATATTTGCAACGGAAGGGACAAAAGTTTTATCTGTGATTTTTTGGACTGTCTCGTCCCAATTCCAAATTACTACAATATGATTTTCTCGTTGAACGATAGTCTCTTCGCTTATTCTGTTTTCATCGTCAACGTGATACTTCTCGACTTTTCTCGTCCACGTAACACTGTTCGGTATTGGCTGAGACTCATAATCCCACGATATTTCATAGTTTCTGAGTATGTCGATAATTTCCGAACAGCAAGCAACATTTTCTAGATCTTTATCTAAGTTAACTGTCATAAATTTTAAACATTCTCCGGATTGAATATTCTTACGGTTTCTTCTTTCAAGTTCTTTCAGGCGTTTCTCGACAACAGCGTTTTCCTTCCTCCTCGTTCGCTCTGTGTCCTCCTCAGGTGAGTTTTTGGTCCTTTGAACTTTTCTTCTTTTCTTTGCTTCGGAGGTTTCACCGGGTAAAATCACGAAATTGTGTTTTTCTGAAATCTCTTCCGACGACCTAACTTCACTTTCGACATTGTCATAATCAAATTCGTAATTTTGCAAATCTATGGCCTCTCTTTCGTACACATCGAGTTTTTCTGAATCTTGATTTGTTTGTTTACTCAATTCAAATATCTTTGTTGATTTTTCTACACTGTAGTGAAAGTTTACCGGCGGAAAATCGAAATCGGCGTCGCTGTCAGTTTTGTTGGTTTGTTTTTCATTTACATTATTCGCCCCATTATAGCGTTCATGGTTTATTAGCGATTCGTCGTCTGTATCACTCAGACAAATTACTTGATCTGACATTTCAAATTCGCGAAGCTTTGTTCTTTCTCATTCAGTAGCCCATTTGTATTTGAGGTTATGCCCCAAAGCGCATTTTTTGACAGGTGCTAACTGCGCATGCTCTTATTTACAAAAGTAAATAAATAATCCGGGAGGCATCTTGAACCGATAGAGTAGTTTGCTGCTTTATTTTCCGTGTTTATTGATTGGTCAATGCACATGCTTATCATACTGGATAACGAGGGATAAAAAATTCAAAAAAAAAATCATCTGCATATCCAAGATACAATTTATTCGGTGTTAATTAATTTAAGATAATTTATCGAAAAGTAATTCTCTGCACGATCATGCACGTAATTACGTTACGCAATGTACCATGACTTTAGTAAAATAATTAAGCTAATTAAATTCATAAATCTATATCAGAGAGAAAGACGTAGTATTGAAATTATAATTTATAATATTTACGGCTAGAACGGGTGAAAAAGCCATCTTTTTTTGTTGTTTTGCAAAATTATTGTAGCCCCATAAGGAAGGATTCCACTGCGAATAACATTCGCAGAAGTGTTTGGAAAAAAAAAAAAAATCGAAATGTTGAAATAGAAGTTTTCAAAATTTCAATTCGGTTCGATATCGAGCAGAATTCGATAAAATAATAACTCAATATTTCAATGAAACCAATAATTCTCGAAATACACACTTCTTTTTATGATACTATTTCATTAAGATTTGGCGCACGTGTTTCAATAAATAATATGTATTTACATATATAAAAATTCGCACGCACATTTTTATTCGTTCTAATCGAAGAAGATAGGAGCGTTATCGTGATTCGGCTTGTTACGTAAACTTGCGACCTTTTCCTCCCAAAAAGTCAAAAATCTATCAGGATATATGGTTAGGAGACCCCGTATATCAACTCTATGAACAAGTTAACGATCGTCGATTAGTGACTTCATCCAGGATTAACGACTAAGCATGAATGAATTAATTTTCAATGATTTGTGGAAGTGGTAAACTCGTTGCCAAGTGCCAAGTGAAGAAACGTGTGCGATTGGAGTTTCATACAGATGACACTGTTGGGTCAATCGGGGTGTCAAGATAATATCGAGGAGCGTCATCGTTCCGAGAAATCAAAATCCGCGCTAGCAGTTGAAAAAATTGCTGCGATAATTATTTTTGTTTCTTGTACATTTATCGCTGTACGTCTAGTAGATTAACACTAAGTGTAGAAATGTTTTTTCTTTCATTTTTTTTGTGCGACCTTTTGATTAGATTATTCAATCGTTTTTGGCTAAAACGATTTAATAGCTACAGGTCTTTTCGGAGACACAACAAAACCCCCACTTTTCTATTTACACTGTGGTCCTGTTTACCACTCAGACCCATACCAACGACCCATACCCTCACCCTTCAATTCACTGCGCAGACCGCGCAGACCCATTGCCCCCACCCTTCACTGTCACGCGGAGTCGTTGTGCGTTGTCCCCACCCCTATGGTCGTCGTCGATTTCCGTGACCCTTACAGGGTTAATTAAAGAGGTACAATTGTTACAATCATGACCACTAATCCAACTTTCGGTTTTTTTATATTACATAAATGAAAGCTTCACGCGTCTAATTCTAAAACGTTTCTTTTTAGTGTACAGAAATTGAGAAATAGCAGTTTTTCTATTGTTAAAGCAGCTCATCTTATGAAAGAGAGTCGACGGGACAGATCGTTAGGGATCACAGTTTTGCTACTCACGTATCCAACTTGAATAATTGGTAAATAGAAATTTGATTAATAAGTCACGATAGATACAGTAATAAAACGAAAAAATGGAACTTTACCTGAGAAATTGAGCACTGCTTCGCGCGTAACAGCTGATGCGTTAGTCAAATCTAACCTCACTTTTGTGTGACTCATCACGTAACTAGGATTTTATTCTTCATTTCCCATTTTTTTTCAACTAATTATATTAGAAATAATCAAAATGAAAATATTGAATATCCAACACGAATCAGAATAGCTGAGGGTTAGCTGTGTCCCGCCACAGACATGCCCGTTCGAAAATTCACTCTCCGCTCGATTTTCGATAACTTCGACAAAACTTTCGAAATAATGTAACAATGTTAGTTATTATATCTCACGGGAATGTATTAATATATAAACTTTCCGAAAACGTCAAGTATGAAGTTTAGATTTAGCAATACACAGACCTCATATTTCTCCGAAAGTAAACGGTCAAAATTCTTGATTTTTTTAAGATAATCTTCGTAAAGCTCCTTTGTGATAGAGACGAGATAGTAAAGAAACTGGACTAAAGTTTTGTAGTAATTCGGTGAAATGTTCGTTTTTCCACTTCTCATAAAAACGAGTGTAAAATTTTGTAATCTTTGATTGCTAATATCTCGAATACGGGACAATGAAACCTTTTGACATTTTGTATGTATTTTCATATTAGTTCCTTGAATGTGTCCTCGGATTTAAAAAAATCTGTAGGAAAACGATTTAGCAACATTCCTACGTTAATTTTTTCCGGACTCGGAGGAACGAATTGTGCCTCCCGAATGGGATTAAGACGGAAAAAAAGAAAACGAAAAAATGAAGCAGATCTAAGCTTTGAAAGCATCAAGTTTGACGAGTCATCGGTAATAGTTGCACTCAGCTTGTCCTCGGCTTGAGAACAGATAAGCAATGACCGTTGACCCGATGACAAACAATCGAGTTAAGAGTCCAAACTTGATCCAACTTGCTTGCATTCCCCCCTCTTCGCTCGCATTGTTATTGACAGTCTCTCTTTCTCTCTCTTCCTCATTGCCCTGCGCTCTTTCTTCCCCTTTTTTCTCAATTTCTATCGCACACCATCTCGTTTTTTTTTCTCCACCGATTATTATCGTTACTACACGCACGGGTACGTGTGTAAGTATTCAACCACGAAGTAGACATTAATTCGTATCGTTGCAACCACTTACTTCACGTCCCTCATTTTCAACAATATGGATTAGTAGGATAATCATGTACACGTTAGTCTTGCGATGTTTACAACAGCGAGAAAATCGTTTTTTCTGATAATGAGTCAGAAAATCTTCTAATCGGTTGAATTCATGATTGTTTTCCATTAAAATTAAAATGATGTTCGCCAAACAATGAATTGGCCAATGAAATTTTTAACAAATTGTCTGTTTTTTTTTCGTTCCTCTTAATTGATCATGAAAAATGAAATTCCTATTTAGTTACTGTTTTCTTAATCACAGATTCATGAAAATCGTAAAAATCGTATTACATATATTTGCACAATCGGTATCACGGTATTACGAGAGAAATTACATACTCGGAGAACGGTACAAAAGGTCATCGGATCTTTCCCGCTACTGATCGACGGCTCTCATCCATCACGATTCCTTAATCAGCCGTCATTCATTTGCTACAAACCTGTCATTGGGAAATTTGCTTCTTATGAATTGAATGTACAATCACACGTTCACTTGTCAATCGTTTTACCATAAGTATTGACGTGTGAAATAAGGATTATGAAAAGTTGAAAATAAGTATCTTTTTTTTAACGATAACACTTTGTTTTAATGATTATTTATGGAGTTAGAATGTCACGAAAATGCAGATAATGAATAGAAAAATAAAACGAAATTTTTTAAAAGTATAATAGTTTTATTTCGTTTTTTCATAGTTTCTTTTAATTGAACTCAAATGTATATTAAATGAGGCGAAAAAACACTGTGGTTGCTCAGAAATGGACGATATTTGAGATTTCATTGATGAAGGTGCAATTAATTATTTGAAAATGGGGCAAAGAATACTTTATTGAGTTATGACAAGATGGTACTCTCGCCAATACGTTTCTTATTTTTATTTTTTGAATTTATTTCAAAGAAATTTTCAGAGCACTATCATGAAACTACGTGAAACTTTTGTTGGGCCCTGACAGTCACGGTGCCCTTCAAAAATAATGAAAACTGACGGATATTGAGCAAATATTTGTAAAACTGTAGAAATTCTTCAATCAATTATCAGGAACGATTGGAATATAACGAATTTTATACATTTTTGGGAACTTCGTAGAACGAAGTAACGATGATAGAGCCACGAAAACAAAAGAGAAGAAAATAATTGGAAACAGAGCGAGAAAGAGAACATTGGGATGATGGTGAATAACGAAGTCCATCTCGTAATACGAAATAATGAAGGAAAAGAGTAATTTAAGAGTTGAAAGTGTGATCTAAAGCGTATGTGTGTCGTTTCTCGAATGTCTCTTGGAGGATAGGGTAACGTACTGCGCGAGGCTAATGATGTGTGAACGTTAAAAACTTTCTTCTGGCAACGGTGCGTTGCTGATGATAAAAGTTCGGTAATAAATGCAAAAAATAAGTGACAGTTGACCTTGAAATTTGACTGCGGAGCTTGGAGCTGTAGAGCAACAACAAAGAGCGACGAAACTGTGGTCACTGCTGAGTAAATAAGTTCCAACGACGCTCAAAGTCACACGTCGTATCGTCCCGATACGATTGAAAACGATAGAGCGATGTACGATGAAAAAATACATACACAAACGTTTTTTTTGAACTTTGACGATGTTTATTTTTCTAATAGTGTATCTGTGACTATCTAGTAAATATGGATCTTTGATTAGACTTTGAAAACCAGCAGAGAAATTCATCACTATCTCAATATCATCAGTGTATACAAATAAATGTTTGTATCCTTGTCCTTTGAGTTTGGAAGGTTTATGTTTACAAACGATAAAACGATGACAACGAGAGACGATAGTACGAATGACCAACGACGTTAAAACTGTTGGTATTTTTGTTGTTTCCCTCTTTTTTCAAGACTCGTTCGTATATTCGAGTGAAATACTGCACATTTTTTGTTTCCTTGACAAGTGTACTCGTAAGGAATTGAAATATTTAAAGAATATTTATCCGAGCGACGGAGGGGTCCGGTGGCAAAGAACTTTTCACGTGATAACGTTCCCCTTGCCCTTTTACGTTGCGATAGAGTTCATTCCTCTTTCCTTATTTTTACGACCGATATACACACATTCATTTCTGTGTTTTTTTTTCTTTCGTACGATTTTTATGTGAAGAATTATTTAATAAATGAAAAAAAGGGGAAGATATACTTGAATAAGGTAACGAAACGAAGGTCAGATAAGATGCTCTACAGTGATCTTGAAAGATCACCGTATCATAGGTCAATGAATTCCCCTCGGAACGTGCCTAGATAACAGGAAGTATGAGGTTGTTTAAAAAAAATCAAATTTCCTCGAAATCTTCGGAACGTCTTGGCCTCGGACAAAACACAAGTTCATCATTAGATCAAACATCAAATACGTTGAATCATAAACGATTTCTCGAACAACAAAAATGACTCGTTAATTAGTAATGAATAATAATAATAATTCAAAAAATCATTAATGAATGCTTTGACAATTAAAATGTCAAAAAAAAAATCATTTATTCAAATCAATTCATTTTATTTCGTTATTCCAAAGCCAAAGACCAACTTATTTTATTAAATAATGAAATTTTGTTCTCCATTTTTCGTCCAGTTATCATTAAAGTTGTTTCTTTTTGTTCGGAAATAATGATTGAACAGATCTTAGGTTTTTGATGCTTTTATATATACTGCAGAAAAGACTCGAACACGATTCGTACTTTGACTGATTTATAGATACGTGTATGATAAAATAATAATAACAATAATTTTCCGTAATGAATGACGAGGCTGGAGGACATCGAGCGTCAACTGTCACGCGGCAGCTGACGATTCTAGAGTCGAGCCGGTCCTCTGCCTCTCATTTTCCAATTGCACGAGTCTGGACCCTAGACCAAGAGGGAGATCACCCTGCGTTATACTGAATCTCTATGCCTGTATATTATTCCTTCATGAACCCGAGTATCGCTTCTCCTCCAGCTGGTGTATATAATTTATCGAGTATATAACGATAATAAAACAGTAGACATAATCATAAGCTTGATTTCAGTTAATTTATAATTCTTAGAATCGTGAATAAGTTGTTTTGAAAATTTTCATTCGTTGCAATACATTTCTCGATAATTACCAACGAGATAAAAGATTTTTTGATTCGATGGCAAATTTATAGGAATAATTAACACGAGATTAATGAGCTTCTTGTTAGTTATCGTTTTTTTCTTTTAATTCCCACCCAGTTTTATTGTAATTAGCCACAACAGGGGCAACGTTACGGGGTTGTTTGAAGAGGGAAAACACAGGGGGGTTGTGAAATAACATTGTTCATTAATTTATTAATGAAAAACAAACGTTCAGCGAAGCTGCGAGAAAATATTGACTTGTTTATGAATAAAATGTTTGCCACGATTATTTAACTCTTCAATAAAGAAAGAAGAATCGTTAATAATTTTCCTTTTGCAATGGGTTTTTTATTTTTTTATTTTTTTATTTTTATCACCGCGTTTGCTCTCGATGACCACCGCCCGATAGACCCCCTAGTCCGTCGCTTTTATGTGGGTATGTTTTCATAGAACCCGCATTCCCCTGTTGACGTACGAGGAAAAATGACAAAAATTATTTGACAAAAAAAAAAAACGAGTTTTATTGACTGCTTCGTGCTGCCAAAAAAGGAACGTTGATTATTTTTCTTTTGATGACTCGTTGTCCTTGGTTTTTTAAACCCTATTTTCCTAAACTTTTTCCTCCTATTCACTTTCGAGTTCCGTATCTTCAGGTCGACGATTTGGAAAAAAATAAAAATTCAACCAAACGGAGGAATACGTTTTTTTTGCTCAAACGTGGATAGAAAAGTCTGGATTTGAAATGGTTGAAATTTCAATCCTCGGTATTAAGCGTTCAAAATTCCTTCCTTGTGGAAAATACAAGAACCTTTTGATCGGCTGCTCACTAGCTGGGACTGAAAAATTCACATATACGAACCGGAACCTTTTTTTTTTAAGAGTTCCATAAAATCTACTACTTTCAATCCTCAAATTCCGAACGAGAAGAGCTCCAAATGAAATAAACATCGATGCGGAAAGTACAAAACCCTTGGATGCTGAGATTTCGCTATAAATTTCTCAATATCGAGCACTAAACGTCTGTACCATCTAGGAAAGAAATACAAAAAGAAAAAATCTTAAACGACTCACAAAAAAATTGAATGCTGGTTTTTTAACTGAGAACAATAAAGTTTAATAAATTGTTACTAATTGTAGAAATGATTCATTTCACGTGAATTAAACAAAATCAAAAACAATTTTTTTTGGTCGATTATCAAAAAGTATTTTTTTACAGCAGAATAAAATTCATGGTTCGTATAAATTGAATGATTTCTTGAATGAACGACATATTATATTAAACTTATCTCCACTGAATACAAAATTTCGTTGGAAATGCAAATATCGTGTAAAAAAATTGAAATTATTTTAGAAAATAATTTTGTTGAACGTATTTTCCAAAATATTTATTTTATTTCAAATCATCAAAATCTAAAGATGAAGGTAAATACATCAATATTCTTTTCTTCGTTTAGGGATCGATCGATCCTCATCGGTACCTAATGTTTGGACAGAAAAGTTGATTTAATTGAAAACGTCAAAATCAGGTCCCCACAACAGTTGAATGATGTCGTTAATCACGTTCAACTGAGTACAATTCAGATGGAACAAAATGTTCGATGGATTTCGTGCCCAGATAATTGGGTGGATCAACAAGAATCCAAAATCAATGTTTAATTTCTATTATATTCGGTTCTCCTAACAAAATCAAATATCAACGATGCTGAGACAAAAGCTTTCACGTCTAGAAACGAATACAAATGTCGTAATAAGCCCAAAATCTGCTAAAAAGTGACAAAAACGATGTCAATATTACAAACCAAACATTTTATCGACTATTCACCCATTAAATTTCGTCCACAATATTTAATCTCATGTCCTCCAACGAAATAACAATTAGATCAACGGTATGTTGAATTACAAAATGAATTAAGCTGACGCAGCTAAATGGGTCTTGCACCGCGAGGTTCATTGGTCTCGGAAAATCTTGTAAAAGCTGTTCAAAAGCTTGCATTACATCGTGGTATAAATAAATCTGGAAAAAAAAGATGATAAAAAGTATAAGCAAGCTTGGTTGATCGATTCATGCAGAAGTTATTCCTCAGTAGTCAGCATTAAGGGTCCATTCCCTTGATGGAGCGGCTAATCGTGGATCTACTGCGTTGCGAGAGGAAGAAAGTAGAATATGGAGTAAAATAAGTTGATAATGGTAGTAGTGATATCGGTAGTATTATGGAGACGTACGCAACATTGTCAGGGATGATGATGAGAGGATGAGAAGAGCAGAGGAAAAGGAGGAGGTGGAGGAGGAGGAGGAGGAGGAAGAGGACAAAGTGATGGTGTATGTGGGATGCAGAGGGCACGAGAAAGAAACGTTGGTGGTTGTTGAAAGGGGCGGTGAAGAGATGACTTTTATAACAAGAGGCAAGAGGAAGGAGGAGCGAGAGGGGATGAGGGGGGGGGGGAAAGATTTGAGTAGAATGGAGAGGGCATGAAGTACGATGGCTGCGAGAGCATAAAAGCCCGTGCGAAGAAAAGCACTACGCTGTTGTGTTCTCGTACCCGTTGGTACAAATTATTGACCGCGAGTGAGAGAAAATAAAAGCAAAGACATCATGGGACATACACCCCGGCTTATGTCCGCGGGCATCGTCGCTTGTCTTCTTTTCCTCCTGGCACCCTCTTCAACTGCAGCGAGTAAGTTCCTCGATCTAAACTTATTTCTACGCTCCGTCATTTCGCATTTATTTCTTTATTTATTATTATTTCCCTTTATTTTCGTCCTCGTGGGTTTGCGCTGAACTTGAAACGAGATCCGTCCAAAAAGAACATGATCCGAATGGTCAATTTTTTGAAAATACTTCCTTCAACTTCCTCTTCAGTTTCCGTTTCGTAGTCGCAGCTGTTTATGCGAAAGAATGGGGTTTTATTGCCTGGGGAACGACGACGTGGAACGCTCATTTCCGACTTTTTTCTTTGCTCGTTTATACGAATGAAATTTTCATCACCGCTTGTTAAGAAAAGTCGTGGAAGCGTCTCGACACTTCCGGATCGAGGGCAACGGAAATAGGACTTTTTCTTACGTTCCTCGGTACCCGATTTTTCTACACATTCACTCGTTCCGTAAAGTTATGCCGGTACTTATTACCAAATAGCGACTGTCGAATGGTACCGGAAGCAAAGAGACAGGGAGGAGAGATAGAGAGCGAAAAAGAGAGAAAGAGAGAGAGAGAGAGAGAGCTGTTCCGAGAGTACTCCGAGTAACGAGGGGTGTATCATCATTGAAATGATTACCGCTCCCCCGAGTTCGACCGGACATTTGGTAAATTGACCTGTCGTCGTTACTCTAGTAGCCGCCATAACCGTTGTCAAATCGTTTCAATCTTCCTCTTGCATGGATCATCAAACTGACAATCCATCCCTTTTGTTATTTCTTTTTTTATTTTATTTTATCTTTTTCAATGAATCTGTCACTCTTGCTTGCATCAATGTTTCATCCTCAACGAAGAAAATCCACGTGAAAATTGCTTTATTCATCAAACATTTTATGGTTACCATCGATCACGATTACAATGATTTCCTGGCAGTGCAACTCGTCGCCTTTCAATTGAATTCTCATATTTTAAATAATATCAACATTTCGTAGAAATTTTCCATTAAAATATAATTTATTGCATCTTCTATTTTTTCATCCACTGCTCGGACCAATCGTCAAGTGATTATTGTCTTGAGATAATTAAGACAATTAATGCTAACAGCTTAAATCAAAAATTTCACAGCAACTCTCCAAACTGCAGTGAAACAGTTTCTACTCTTTTTTTTTAAATATTGTTAACCAATCGTTCGAGACCAGGTTTTATATAAAACTTTCCAACTGATGAATTGAATAAAATGAAAATCATTTCGCCGATCCAATTACTTTCTTGATCCAGTGAATAATTAGAGAGATTCGAAACACAAGGGTCGTCTGAGAACAAGTTTTAAGGGGTTGTTGAATTATTAAACTTATTCCATTCGTAGTTAACGTTTAGGAAAATAATTTTCTCGGCGTTCGATCGATTAATCACGAATATCGAAAATCGGTTTATTTAACTGGAATTTTTGGAATGACAAACTCGCGAATATTGGGCATTGAGCGAAGAATAATGCGCACATATTCGAGCTCGAGTAATAATTTGAATTCTTCCCCATTATCAGTTTATTATTCAGATTCGCGATAAACCCCGTCACCCGAGCACGTAAACATATTAAATACGGGAGATTCGAATATTCTCGTTGCTCGATATGAGACACTTTCTCGTATAATAATTGAGATGAGAATTTCGCAATAGTTCTCGAGTCTTTGAGAACGAAGATAAAAAACAAGTCAGGGGGCCGAAGGAGATAGAGGAATTGATACATCGACGCAAATAATACTTAAAAAAAAATGTATATTTGATAAAAACTTGCCTCTTGCTTTACTCTTCACCCCGTGATCTCAGGGACCGAAGAAAATCTTATTTTCCATAAAGAGAGTACAAGTTTTGCGGTGACCAGTTGAAAATGAGCATCCTGCTTTGAAGGCTAAGGTCAAATCGATATCATCGAGAATTTCCGAGTGTTTGATCTGGTTCTCTCTTCGTGTCACACTGGGGATCAAAGGTTGTGACGCCCCGTTACCCGAATTATCGTCAATGGCTGTATGTATTCTCACAATCTAAACTCACACGAACTCGAGAGTGTGGAAAGTTTCTCTGCGTCCACGAACTTCTTCTTCTTCTTCTTTTGTATTGTGATATCGACATCAGCGTGAAATCTCTTTTATCTCCTTCTTTTCTTCTCTTTACAAACCCTTCAACATTTCATTTCATTTTCTTTTCATTTTTCCTTTTTCCCGTCTTGATATTTACGATTAATTTAAATCGAGGACGAAATATATTTCGCTACCAATACGACAAGATGTGATTCTCAAAAATATGACTTCCATGGTCGTGGGTCAAAAATGTCGACGATTTATCCGAGGAGCTTATCTCAGTGGCCACGACCCCAGAATAAAGTGCGAATCAATCTTTCTCTCCCTCCTCCCTCCCTCTCCACGTTGCAATAATAATTATACGTTTCGTATTTTCGAATTCCTCTCATTTTTCAAGTCCCCAAAATCCCCTGCACTATCTTTTCTCCTCGTTCGATATTTAATCTCAATGTCCGACTCGGTAGATTATTTCGGAGATACACCTTTTTTTAAGCTTCCGTTTTTTCTTCGATTTTTTTTCCTCCATTCCCATCAAACCACTTATCACGTGGCGATAAGACGACTTTACTCGTGATGCATTTATCCACAAGCTCGATGCATCGACCTTGCACGGATTTCAGATATAGACAAATTTTCAGCTGGATCATGAAGACGATGATAGATTTATCGAGGGTTTGTTTTTGACAAACGTCAATTATACTTTCTGACAAATCCGTTGTAATCAAATATTCGTGTTATTTAGTTCGCTAATTAATTGCAGTTTTCGTCAAAAATACTTTTCCATATTTTGTCACACCTTATATGCAATTTATGTTCGATTAATTTTCACCGTTAGTCCATCTTTCAGTTGATGAGTTTTTTACAAATTATTTGCACAATAGTTTCGAGACTGGTTAAAAAAATTTAAGAGGTTACACTGAGCCAAAAAATGTTACCAATTTTTTGAAAATTTGCGTTCTTCTAGATTCGATAAAGTGAAGTCAATTAACGATAAAATATTGGACACTTACTTAATTGCTCAATTTTTTTCGAATTTAAATTCGAAGCAATTCTTCGTCCCGAAAGTTTCGACGTTACGACTGCTGAATTCGAAAAATAACTAAAAAATAAAAATAAGAATTAAACTGCCTTATGCATAATTTTATTTACTGCCGGTACATTTATTTGTACGTCCTAAACAAAATTTAACGATTGTTTTATGATTTTTTCGTTTCAGACAAATGTATCGTTGGCTGTCATGGCAGTGAGTATTATTTCAAACATTTGTAGAGTCAATAATGTTAGTAAAAACCGAGAGTAGAATTAATTGATGAAAATGATAATAAATAAATTTTTTAATTGGAAACAGTGAACCCAAGCAAATCGTATTCGGAAGGACACACTTATACTTACGATTTAAAGGGCACATCAGTAACGTCAGTGAGTGAGGCACAAGGTGAATCTAAATTAGAACTCACTGGTGTCGTTGAATTAGCGGTAAAGCCCGATTGTCTTCACCAGCTGAAAGTGAAGAATCTTCGCGTGAATGGAGCGGTGAGTCATTATTAAATTATATGTTTCCTCCCTTGATTTCGTCGATCGTTCGAAATTCAAATCGTAAATAAAACAATTTATTTTACAGCCGGTCGCTCTCAAGGACGTGGAGAAGCACGCTCTTCAGTACAATTATCACGATGGGCACATCGACACGAGTGTATGCGCTGAGGCTGGAGATTCACAGGCTTCTCTTAACATCAAGAGAGCTGTTGTTTCCCTCTTCCAATCGGCAGTTATGGAAGATGCCGGTGCATCTGCCGTTACGAGGTCTCATCACGAGGTGAGTCTACTATTTATTTGTTCAACTTTGTCCATTTTAAATGTTGACAAACAGAAAATTCGATCGCATCGTTTGTAAGCCGAAAAAATTGATAATAAGCTCGAAATTAATTCCCCCTGAGAAAGAAAAAAGTATTTATCGAACAAACTTCCAAACAGTTGCACCAAAAATGGCAGCCCTAACTGTTTTGTTTGTTAGGGTTCAACAAAATTAACAAGATTCCTTGAAAAAAAATGGTTGGATTCACCATTTTTGAGTCCAACGAAATTCAAGTTCAATGAAAAAAAATATTTTCTCTCAGTATAGAAATGCACGAAGTCTACGTTTATTCTGCAGCCACGATTGTTTGTTTTTTAACTTTGAAACATTTTGTTGAAACGTAGACGGACGTATTCGGTGCCTGCAAAACGGATTTCACGTTCACAAAAGATGGCGAGGTTCTCGTGGTGAACAAACACAGAAATCTTGCCGATTGTGCATACCGTGAAACGATACGTCAAGGTTTGATAACCGCAGCATTTGATCCAACTGCAGAAACGAAATCGTCGCCTCTTTTGTCGTCTCATTTGAAAACCGAGCAGCGTTTCCTCAAAGGAGTGTTGCAAAAGGCAGTTTCAAGCGAAAACTATTTACTCCGACCGTTCAGCAATGGGGATTCAGGTGCAAAGACTCTTGTGATGATGGAACTGAATTTGAAGGATGAGAAGCCAACTGCGGCTCCAGCTGGTCCAGTAACTCAAGCTAAATCGTTGATATTCGATCCACCGCACCCGGTGCTCGATTCCTCAGTCGATGCAATCGTCAAGGCTTTAACAGCTGTCAAAGAGCAGTGTCCTGAATCGGCGGTAAAAGAACATGCTGCTACGAAGTTCGCGGAGCTCATTAAAGTTCTTGGAGTTTCAAACAAAAACGACATTCTGAGTGTTTACAATCGCGTCAAATCAGGCGCTGGTTTCGACAAAAAATCCGACAAGAAAATACTCCTGGACGCTCTTTTCCGTACTGGTAGCGGCGAGGCTGCTGAAGTCGCTGTAGAATTGATCAAAAGCCACGAGGTTACAGGCCTCGAGGCACTCGCATACTACGCCAGTTTGGCCCTCGTACGTCACGTCCATTTGCCAACCGTTACTTCGGTGACGAGCCTTCTCGACCAGCCAGATCTTCCTCGTATTGGTTATCTCGGAATTGGTCACGTTATTGGTAAATACTGTGATCAGCACGAGTGCAACAATGTGCCTGAAGTAAAAGCAGCTCTGGGCAAGTTCCTGAGCAAAATTGATGGAGCGAACAAGTTCGATACGAGAGAAAAAGAGAGCGTGGCTATTGCAGCCCTGAAGGGACTCGGTAACGCGAGATATCACGACAAAACGACCGCTGACAAAATCGTCAAGGTCGCTACGGACAAGAAAGTTAAGAACCGCGTGAGGGTCGCCGCTATCGAAGCCCTTCCTTCCACGTGCTCGGCAACATGGAAAAAACCACTGCTCGATGTCCTCGGTAATCGTGAAGAGGATACGGAGATCAGAATCAAGGCTTATCTCTCGTTGGTACGTTGCGCATGTCCTCAAGTTGCCAAAGGCGTTAAAGATGTTCTCGACAAAGAAACGGTCAATCAGGTTGGATCGTTCATCACATCGCATCTAAGAAATTTACGCGCTAGCACCGATCCCAGCAAACAAAACGCCAAGAGTCATTTGGCCGAGATAAAACCAAGAATCAAGTTCCCCGAGGACTTCCGTAAGTTCTCGTACAACAACGAACTGTCTTACAACGTTGGGGCTTTGGGTTTAGGCTCGAGCATCGAAAGCAACGTAATCTACAGCCAAAAGAGTTTCGTGCCACGTTCCGCGTACATGAATCTCACGACCGAAATCTTCGGCCACGCTTTCAATGTCCTTGAGCTTGACGGACGAGTTGAAAATTTGGACAGACTGATCGAGCATTATTTCGGACCGAAGGGCGAATTGAGAACTCAGGAGCTCGAGGAATTCGCTCAAGAAGGTAAAAATACTTTGACCACCATGTACGAAAGGATTAAGAAACGTTTCGGTGAGACTACCCGGGGTCGTCGTGAAGTTAAACAAGAAAGTTTGAATAAATTCGCGAAAAAAGTTAAGCTCGACTCGGGCAAAGTGAACGACGACGATCTCGATGTTGATGTTTCCATCAAGATGTTCGGTGTCGAATTGGCTTATCTGGATTATCAGGGAGCTGGAGTCGGTGCCGATCCGAGCCACTTCATTGACACGATCTTCGACGTTCTCGATCATGGACTAAAGGGGGCTAAACATTTTGACAAAAACGTCGAAAGCCACGTGCACTTCTTGGACGCCGATCTCGTTTATCCAACTGGACTGGGTGTTCCACTGTCCCTTGGAGTTACCGGTGACAGCGTTGTTCATCTCAAAGCAAGTGGTAACTTCGATCTACAGGCGATGATAAAGGATCCATCAACCGCGAGTGTCAAGTTAGCGCTTCATCCGAGTGCGGCAATCAGTATCGTTGGAACGATGGTCGTCGATGGTTTCGGCTCTCCATCGGGTCTTCGTTTGGTTAGCACACTTCATACGTCGACCGGTTCTGACGTTTCGATCAAGTTACTCGATGGCAACGGCATTGACGTGAGCTTCGGAATTCCCAAGAGGAAACAAGAGATCGTTAAACTCGCAAGCGAAGTCTTCTTCGTAACGCCAGATTCATCCAGCGTTTCACCCAAGTTCACCAAAGGCAAGGAGCACAAAGATTGTTTCGATCAATTCGCCCCTCTTCTGGGTGTTACCTTGTGCGGACATCTTTCTTATCCCTACGAGAGCATTGAATCCGTTCACAAGAAACCTGTATTCCCACTCAGTGGACCTGGAATATTTGCTATTAGTCTTGAAAACAATGACGTTGAAAGTTACCACTTCAAGTTATTCATCGATAAAAATGCAGCAGGCCAATCATTGGAGATCATACTGGAAACGCCGAACAGTAAAAACGACAGAAGAATCGCATTCAAGGTCGCCGGCAAAGTGGACCCCAACGGGTTCTTCAAAATATCCCTTGATTCCCCTTTCAAAAAGATATCGGCTGAGGCTAAAGTAAACAACAATGACAACGAAAAGTCTCTTTCGATAAAGGCACTCAACGACGTGGACACTTACTACCTTCGCGTGGGAATTGCTGTTGAATCTGGTTCGAAATACAAGCCGATTCTTGAGTACAAAGTACCGGAACACATCGAGAAATTAGCCAGTTCGAAAACTGGTACAAAAGGTCAAAAGAAAGACGGTCAATTGTACAAGGTAAAAGGTGACGTTTCGGTAGATGATTTCGATGGTGGCAAAAAGTATACATTCAACAACGTTGTATTCACGGCTGGAGAACGTCCACTCGCAAGTCTTGATGGTTATGTAGCAGCGAAACCGAGCGCTGTCGTGGTCGATGGTAAAATAGCCCACGGCGAGGAGAACGTAGCGATTAAAATGGACGCGCACAGAATTGACAAAAAATTGAATCTTGATCTCGCTGTCATACCGTCCAAGGACCCGAACTTTGGCTTCAAACTCCATTGGCATTATGACAGACCTGCTGAACTACTTGATCATCAGCTCATTTTCACTTACGGAGCCGATCTCGAATCAAAGGTCAACCGATTGACGATAACCGATAAATTGTCTTACAAGAAATCCGACCAACCGGTCTCTGGACCTGCAGGTTCGTTCACACCAACTTACCTGAAGCACGTGACCGCTATGAAGACTGAATCGAAAGTAACGTGGCCTGCGGAGGGTCTTTCGAGCGAATTCGAGATTGAACTCTCACCCACGAACCTCTGTACCGAATTCGATTTCGAATACGGCAAATTCAAGGTAGGCTCAGAACTTGAACTTAAAGTAGACAAGGATCACGCGCAAGATGCTGAACTCAAATTCAAGGCTCACTTCATCGAGAGTAAAGTCGCTCTCGCCTTGAAACGCAAACGACTCGGTGATCACAAGAACAAGGTGGAAGCTTCCCTTGAACTGCCGGGAGGTGGAAAGTATGAGGGCGAAGCCGAAGTGACTTATGACGTGAAGAAGAACAACATTAATGTCCAGGTCGATGCCGATCTTACGCTCAATGGAAAGAAAGTCAAGATGGATTATGGTGTGGAGGCAAATCCTCAAAAGAGTGACAGTCACGCTCTCATAACTCTCGATTCCACGAAATACCTCGATTTCCTTCTGAAGCTCGAGTATGGCTCAAATCCTCATGGCAAGCTCAATCTTCATGTTAAAAACATCCTCGTGGTTGGTGGTCAATTTAATTACCAGAACGGCAAAGGTACTGCGAACGTTAACGTTGACATTCCAAGTTTGCATCGTAAGATGAAGGGAACCGGTGAAGTAAGCGTGAATGGCAAAAAGCATATCGCCAACGTAGAGTTTTTGTTCGACGCGGAAAAAGACCCGAGCAAGCGTCTGAAAATCTCATCCGATTCGGACGTCACCAAGGAATCTATCGACTCTAAAAATGTTGTAGAAATCGGCAAATACAAGACCAAAGTTAATGTCAAGGGCACGATGAAAAACAACGGAAAGAGCGGCTACGAGGGCGAAGGCAGCGCTGAGATAACGCTGCCGAACGATCACTTCATTGTCCTCAAAGCCATTCATCACTTGATTCGAGATGGAAAGAAGAACCGCCTCAACGGAGATTACCAATTCAGTGACTCCGTCACTAAAGGCGGCCAAACGGCTAAACTCGCCTATGGAACCGAACTCGCTTGGATAGACGGTCCCGAACACGAATACATCGGCAAGCACGCACTCATGGTCCAAACGTACGAAGGCAAGAACTTGAAACTCGACGTTACCGGAAGTCATGAACGTGTACCTAAATCCGATAAGAAAAAGAGCGAATTTACGGTCGCTCTTGATGGATCTGGTGTTCCTAAACGGTTCGTTTTCGGCATTTCGGGCGAATACAACGCTCAGGATGGTATTTGGATGATCGAGTCTACGCTAGGAAAAGATCTTGGTGTTAAGGTAAGATTGAACCAAAATATCTCTACTCTAAACCCAATAAGACACCACGTTTGGTTGGAATGGAAAAAAAACCTTTGGCTTCCGTTTTTTCTTCATAAAAGGAATGTTTTTTCAATTAAACAATTGATTACGTAGTTAAAAACCTATGTTTACAACAATATTCCATTATTTTTTCGTAACAAAATTTGTTGCAACAGGCGATCGTAAAAACTGTTACTTTCCACGAAAATAACGTCCACATCTTTGCGTTTCTTTCATTTTTTCTTACGAACCAAGTTGAAAAAATCGAGGTCACCGCAAGAGCATTTCTCTTCTGTTGACTCCCATCAAAATAATTTGTTTTGAAGTAAATAAATATACAACCATCGTTTTCAGGCAAAAAATGAAATGCCACGTGTTTTTATTATCGTTTATAGCCAGGAACGATTTATTTGAAGCTTCCCATTTAATAACACTGGAATGAATGCAGCATTCTTTGTGCAATCATTCATTTACCTGGTCAAGAATCAAAGAAAAAAACCCACATTCAGTTCATTGTGTTAAACAAAAACCATAAAGTCTGCCACAGTTTGCAAAAAACCTTCGAAAGTCTCCACATTTGTCGAGGGCATTCCTCAAACCAACTGAATTCTTAATTGCCTCAATTAAACGTCGAAAAAAAAAAATAGGATCGTGTAATATGACCCCGAGGATTTGTCTATATTCCCAGGGTCACGGAAATTTCGTACGTGGAGATAACGTTGAGAAGCCAGCGACGAGCGAGTCCGTAATTGAGTTTAAATTCCCAAGTGAAAAGCTCAGTTCCCTAAAATTCGAGACGAGCGTGAGTGCACTGGTACCACACGATGAACACGGTCATTTCTCGTACAAAGGAGTGAAGAGTTTGACATACAACGGTGACAAAAATCTTAAAGCCGAGGTAGAAATAAATCACAAAGGAGTACCAGACTCTCATCACTCGAGCGAGGGCGATGCGAAGGTGACTCTGACTCTGTTGAACAAATCGCCATTGACTGTGGCAACTTCGTACAAATGTGATCCATCGGGTGAAATGAAAAAAGGGAGTGGAACATTGGACGTAAAATACGGTGAAAAGGCGGGAACCCTAGCTGCCGATGTGACTTTCAGCGAAGACCTTAAGACGGTGAAGGTTGATGCGAAGGCAACAACACCAATCGAGAAATTCCGAAACGTTGAACTTAAGCTGCATAGGAAGAAGGCCCAGGACGATATCCACGCGTTTGAAGTTCAGCTTGTTGCTGACGAAGCGAAATACACTCTGGACAGCCAAGTCCAATTGAGTCCGACGGTATCAAGCGTCAGCATCGTACTGACCTGTCCAGGCGGCAAGACCGAGCTCATCAGCAAGTTCAAAGTTTTGCCTGACAACGTCTATGTCGGTAAGATTTCAATCTTATTTAAAATAATCTTCTCGTTCTTGTTGTGACAGCGTCGTTTGTGCTTCGGTCAAGAACGGATGTTCCTTAAACAAAGTACTTTGAAAGTGATAGGAAAGTTTAGGGCCATGTCGTCCATCGCATGCGGGTTTCTTATTTACGAACAAGTTAATCGACAGTTTAATTAAAAGTGGCACTCGGTAGAAGGCTACTTTATTTCTCCTTTCCAAGTGCTCAACACATTTCCTCATACGTATGTTTGTCTGACAAAACTTTATCTGCAACCCTGCTGCTAACAAGTTCTCGACCAGATAGTAATAAATAACTAGTACAACGAGCCAACCACCCACTATAACGTCTACGAAGGTTAACTTAGTTTCCTAATCATTTTTCTTCACCGTCGCGAACTTCTCACTGAGCCACTGGGGCGAAGGACTCGGCTAGATAGTTACAAATTACGAATAGTTAGACCAGTCTCTACACTATTCTCCTTTGTTCCTTCTCTGTACCTTCGATAGAAACTTTTCCTCCAGATATATAGCGTATGCAGAGGCAATGGCTAGCCAATTTACCTCTTCATAAAGGCTGATGTAGCCAGCCACTGATTCAACACGTGATATCTTATTCATTAGCGTTCATTCATTAGCGTGTTAATTCATTAGCGGATAAAGTATTTTGACGAATGAAACTAAATCAACGGATGACTTTGTTGTTGTTGTTGTTCTTTTGTTTCTTCGTGCCCTAAAAATATTTGCGTCAACAGGTGAATGGAAGATCGATTCCCCGAAAGGTTTCGTGGCTGCAGATGGCCGAGTTAAAATCGACAACATCGACAGTTTCCTCATCGAATTTAACTTCGACAGTGACAAGATAAAGCATAGAAAAATTCACGCTGAAATAGGAACTAAGCCAGCGGTTAAATCTGGAAAAAGAATACTCGTGACTGTGACCAGCGATGGCAAGAACATCGTCACCGGAAGGTAATAATAACGATTTTATTTGACGCTTTATGAAATAAGTATGAGAGTGTGGATCGGTGAAGTACTGTATGCGAATGAAATGTGGGCCCTTTGATGGGATTGATTGACTCACATGGGCGCTCCAGTGGAATCTTTTCGTCGTATATACATCACGGGGATAATGTTTACAGTACGAACTACAGTAAACGCGAAGAGGCTGGAAAGATGATCGTCGAGGGTAACGGTAATCTGAAAATCGGTGAAAATACGAGGAGCTCGAAATTCACTTATTCCCGAAAACAGTTGACTGCTGAGGTCGATGGTGAGGTCGGGGTCGCTATTCTTCTCAATACGAATTTCGGACCGTCTGCTATTGTTGGCGAACTCAAACTCTCCAACAAAGAAGTTCACGTGTTTAACAGTTACTGCGAGCAGAGCAAGGATTGCGCTTACTTCAATCTTCAGTCGGCTTTCGAGACTGACGGTGAGTGTCTCGTTGAGCGAAAAATTCATCAAATTTCCTCCATCGTTTTACGTTATTCCAATAAACGAACGAATCAATGTTTTTCTTTTTAGCCAATTCTCAAGTCGTCCATCAACTGACAGTTGAAGTTAATCTCAAAAAATTCAACGTCCCCGTCGAATTTGGCCTCAAAACCAACACCAAATATCTTCTCAAGGAACCAACCTTCGATCACACCGCCAATTTGTACGTCCATACCGCCAAGGACAAGACCCAATACTCGTCCCAAGTCTACGTCCATGCCAAGGACTCCGGTAAGTTTGCATAAAAATTAAAATCCTTTTGACCTCTTCGTTATTTCCTTGCATCGTTTTCAATGATTTCTTCTTTTTTCCTTTTCTGTCGCTACAAAAACTTGCAGCAATCGTTTTGACTCTACCGAGCCGTGAAGTTGCCCTGGTAGCTTCCTACGAAATTCCAAAGTCTCGACACTCCGGTGCCGTTAAAGTCGATGTTTCCGTCTACCTCGACAGAAAGAACAAACCCAATGAGAAAACTAGTTTCGTTGCCAGTGGCGATCTTAACATCGAGAAAAACACTGCTTCCGTCAACGGTGAAGCCAAATTCACTTATCCATCGCAACCCAAGGTTGGTGAATAGATTTATCGATGATTGAACTCGTCGAACGTTCGTGGAAGACTCAATTTCCTCGAATTGTGATTAAAAACTAAGAAATCGATTAAAAGAAATGCTCATTTCTGTATTTTTATTCCCTCAGGACATGAGCGTCAACGGTCGCTTCCATTATGGTGGTGAGCACCTTCTGGACGCGTCTTTGGATCTCGACGTTTTCGCCAAAAAGACTCAAAAGATTGCGGTCGTTGCGAAAGTGGACCGTGTGCCCGTTAGACAGGGTTACAACGTGACAGGTGTTTTGGAGGTTCACAGTCGCGGTCAACAGCTCAAGGTAGACCTTAAACAACATCTCGTAGCAACATCACACGAGGTCGGATTTGGTTCCTCCCTTTCGTACACCGATCAGCATCAAAAACCCAAGTCCGTGGGTATTTTCTTCGTTCTTGACAGCACCGAGATGCAACTGAACGTTATGGTTCCTGGCAAGGAGCTCTTAGAGGTCGCTGCAGGTTACAGGCTCATGAAAGACGTCCAAAAGGGTAGCATTTATTACACGATCCTGGACAATCCTGATGTCGTTATTTCTTACGAAGGACATGGCTTCAATGACTTCAAGATCGAAATGGGCGAGAGAGGTAGCAATTTGTTTTTCTCGGTTGACACACTTTCTAAATCAACTTTTTCTTCGACTTTTGTTGACTTATCCGGTTCGTTTGTTTCTTCAGAGGATGCTAAAAACAAGGTGACCGTTAACGGCCGCATTGTTCATGGCGAATTGGCCGAAATCCACGGTAATGTTATCAAGAATGGCGAAAAGAAAGATCTTTTCAACGCACTCGTTCATCTCGACGACAGTAAATTCCTCAAGTCTGACTTTGGCTACAACAAGGACAACATCGCATCTTTTATCGTTAGTACTCAACTGCTGCGGAATCTATTCTTAACCTGGAATTTTACTGCTTTCAAGATAACTCATCGAACCCTCATCGTTTGTTTGATTTAATAGGATCACACGCGAGAACGAGGAATCAAGCTTGCGAAGCAGATGAAGGAAGTTGGCCAGGCTGTTGCTCAAGAAGCAGTCGTCGAACTCAAGGATCTCGCACAACATCTTAAGAGAGCATCCCCCAATTTAAAACCTCTTGTCGACTACTATCAGGGCGAACTCGAGAAGCTTAAGAACGAGCTCCATGCCGATGAGACGATCAAGGAGATTCAGGCTACTTTGTAAGTATCTAGTTACTTTTTTTCATTAACTCTGCAATTCTTCTCCCTCTTTTTTTTAACTTTTTGACGTTCAACCAGGATCGTTGTCAATGTCATAATTCTTTGGATCGTGGAATCCTTCCTTTTTGTTTGTTTTTTTAACAATGAAGAGCATGACTTGCAAAAAACTTGATTTGATGAAAGTTCATTCGTCAAGAAGACCGTTCGAAAGAATTTATTTTAAATTAGAATGATGAGTTTTGAGAAATTATTGAATTTTTACCGAAAAGCTTCGGTATCGCTTTTTATAATTTTATTATATTTCATCAGGCACAAAATATTCGGTGGAGTAGTCGTTGCTGTGACCGAAACTCTTAAACAATTGGCTGGTCAAGTAGAGGAATTGAACAAACAATTGCACGACATTGTGGTGAAGGTCAGCGAAGCGATTAAATCGACTTATCCTGTGCTGAAAGAATCTTTCGACAAAATTTTCCAAGCGGGTGTCGAATTCTTCGACGCAGCAACTAAACTCGCTACTACTTATCTCAAGGCCATTCTAACTGTTATTAACGAACATCAAAAAGAGATCAAACAGTTATTGGGCGTTGCTGCTGAAATAACACAAGACATTGCCAAAATAATTGCCAAGGGTGCGTCTCAAATTGAAAAAGAAATAAAGGACTTTGTCAAACTCGTTGTACAACAGATCAAGGCTCTGCCCGTTTATGAATTCATCAAAGAAAAGTTCTCCGAACTTTCCAATTATCAAGTTCCCGATGCCGTTTTAATTCCTATTGAAGAAGCTTACGTTCAATTGAAAAAAATCCTCCCCACCGAAGAACTCAGAGAATTCTTCACCGTCACTTACGACTACATCATTAAACACGTCAAACGTCAAAAGGTTAGTTACTTTCCTATATTTCGTAAATGAAAATTCAAAAATATTTACAACACCACAAATTGTCACGGTTATTATTAAGTCTTGGTTAACACACTGGGTCATTTTTGCCCGGACTCATTTTTCGGCCTCGATTATCCCTACCGTAGAAATATTTTTAAAACCAATAATTTTTCACAAAAATTAATGATTCATTGATTTTTGAAAGAATTCAAGGCACATTCCCGGTAATTGATCTCAAAAATATTTTCAATTGCTAAAATTATGATTTTTTTTTGCGAGATCGAAACTTTTCAAAAAGTCAAAGTTTTCAATATTTTTTTAAAACAATTTCAGCCGATATTTTGCAATTTTTTATGATGCACACACATTAAGAAAAGTTTGAAGTACACTTCTTAATTTTTTTCAATAATAACGAAAAAATAAATGAGAAGAATAATAGGATTGTGATAATAAATTTTCATGTCAAATTGAATGATCAGGTTGACGACTCTGCGGAGATCAAGAAAATATGGGGTGCTGGAGTCGAGGCAATCCATTCGATACTGTCCCTCATCCAGAGCCGAACCACCTTCGACAAGCTCTTTGGTTTCTACATCGTTCGAATTCCCAGTGATATAAGCGCATTCACCAAACTTCCAGGAGTCGCGACCCTTAAAGTGTCCTTTATCAATCTCTTGCAAAATCACGAGCTTCCCACACCCGTTGACATATATCACGCCTACAGGTGGGTCTCTTTGGCATTTTTATACTCATTGAAAATTAATTAAACATTTCAAAGTGATTCATAAATTGAAATATTTATGTCTGCGTCATGTGCACAAAAAAATGAATGAATTAAATACGAAAATTGATAAAAATTAGTAAAAATGAGTAAAATTAGCAAAAATCAGTTGTAACTAAATTAAAAATGGAAAGATTTAATTTTAAAAAATGTATTAAATTGTTAATATTCTAGTTAATCATAATTATTTTTTATAGGCCAACACTTTATCCAGCTGACATAATTCCACCATTCAGTAAAACTGGTTTCTTCGTTGAGGGTGGACACTTTTTCACTTTCGACGGACGCCATGTAACCATGGCCGGAACCTGCGATTACATCATCGCTCAGGACATGCGAGACGGTAATTTCTCCGTAGTCGCAAATTTGGCTGCTGGTAAATTGACGAGTGTGACTGTCACCGCTCCAGGCGAGAGTATCACCATCAAATCAAACGGAAACGTAAGTTTCTATTCATTTTTCATACATTCCGTTAATGAACATGTAATAAGAAGAAATAATTTAAGACGAAAATGCCCAGAATTTAAATCGAAATTGCCCAGAGTGAAGTACATTTTTTTTGTTTTTATAATTATTTTGAAAAACAAATTGACTTGCCAACAGAATTTCAAATCGAATTCTAAAATCATTTCCATCCAATTTAATTTATTTACTCTTTAATAAATAATTAAGTGTTCAATGTTTCATCGTAATTTTTTCATTCCCCAAAATCTTGTCTACAAAAAAACAAAATTTCGACAAATTGTGAGAATTTTTTAGGTGTGCTTTGCATACTTTCGTGAAAATGAAAACAGTTTTCAGTTGAAAATACAAAATGTTGCAACTCCCAAAAAGTTAAACTCAAAAGGTTAAATTTTTGAACTTCTTTTTTTACCAGTTACGGGACAATTGTATACAAATAATTTGTAAAAATTTCTTTACCACGGTCGTATTTTTATTGTATTTTCGAAACTTGTTCAAAAGAGAAAAGTTTCGTACTTTATTTCATTTGTTTTGTTGTTTTCGTCTACTTTAAGATTCTTGCTAACGGAAAACCCGCCGAATATCCGGTAAGCACGAAGAACCTTCACGCTTTCCTGGTCCCGCCGATTGTTAACGTCAAATCGGACTACGGAGTACATCTTATGTGCACTCCTAAAGCCCCGATGAGCTGCGGGCTTCACATATCCGGCTTCTATCTTGGAAAGGTTCGTGGTATCCTCGGAGATGGCAACAACGAGCCCTACGACGACTTTACTCTTCCATCGGGTCACGTGAGTTTATTTTTTGATTTTTTTTGGACAAATAGTGCTTCGAAAAGAGCAGAAAAAAAGGGAATTGAGCCGTTCTCATTTTTCGTTCCCCGAGACTCATACAACGACCACAATTTTTCAGTCAAAAACTTAGTTTAGTTAAAAATGAATTTATTCAAAACTTTTTTCGTTTTATCAAAGTTTTTCATACTGAAATATTCACCGAAAGCAACTCCATCATAGACCATTCTCTTCGTTATCAAAAAAACCAAGAGAATGATGTATAATTCAGTTTAATTATATCGTAAACGAGGAAGATTTTGTGCTAAAGAAAATTAGGAGTCGTTTCCGACGCAATCGTAAGGTTGACATTCCGAAAAATTGATTATTATTGCGTTTTTTTTTCAATAAACTGCGATTTAGTATTAATTTTATTTCAACGTCGATTTAAAATTGTAGTATTTATCGAACTAAGTTTTAATTTGTAAATGAAAATTATTTAGTTAGTAGTTTGTCATGGTAATTTTTGTAAATACTCATTAATTAAAATTGAAATACACAATAGAGAAGTCATTTTTTTCATATTTGGAGATGAAAATCTTGTTTTCAAACTCAGCAAAATTATGAATCTGTATAATGCTTAGATAACGGAAGATGAGGCAGAATTCGGCAACGCTTACAAACTGAATGCTGGATGCGCCGCTGCAGCGTCTGTTGATCACAAGTCTCATCAACGTAATCCAACTTGCACGGAATACTTTTCCGGAAATTCTCCAATGAGGTTGGTATTTATATTTTCAATGAAAAAAAAAACTGTACAGAAATTCCAAATTGGAATAATAACGAAAAAAAAATATTCAAAATTGTAGAAAACGTTTAGTTGCAGATGAAAAAGTTTTTAGTGTTGAAATAATTTTCTAAATAATTTTTTTTTCATCAATTGGTTTTTTCATCAATAATAATAATGAAAAAATAAATATTTTATTATATAAGAAAATATTGAGTGAGTATCGAGCGTAATCCGTTCGCTGAAGGAACAACAATTATTTATTTTTCTCTTTATCTTTAATAATTGCAGCGCCTGCTTCAATTACGTTGATCCGTCGAATTACCGTCAAGCTTGTGATCACGCTGTAAGTGCTGGTACGCCACAGGCCGCTTGTCTCATTTCCGGTTCTTACTGGGCCGCTTGTCTCGGAGAACGTGTCTTCATTTCTATTCCTGACGCTTGTGGTGAGTCAATTTCTCGAATTACACGCTTTGTTTCGTCGGACAACATATTTTAGTCTTTTTTTGTTGTTGTATTTCATTGCATTGGAAAAACAGTCATTAAAAAATGACTGGCGGCTTACTCATTTTTGCCAATTGGCAAAAAAAAAAACTTTTTGTTTTTTCAGTCTTATATTTTTGCATTTTATTGTTCTCTTCGATTAATTTACTTTTTGCTTATCAAATCAGGAAAATGCAAAGTCAAGAACGACGAAATTTCTGTTGGCGATGCCTTCAGCGTAAAAGTTCCACAAAAACAGGCCGATGTCGTTTTCGTCGTTGAACAGGATGTCCAAAATGAAAAGATCTTCAAGGAACTGATTCAACCGTTGATCAGTGACATTAAATCCGAATTCAAACAACACGGTGTCACGTGAGCATCGATTTTATCCAATTTGCCATTTTTATATGATTCTCTTATTATTTTTATCCAGCAAATTACTATTTTGTCGTTTTTCTTATTACGCAGGGACGTACACATTGGACTTATCGGTTTTGGTGAACACATGAAATGGCCTCAACACTACACCACTGGTGGAAGCATGAACATCGAAGGCGATGTTAACAACATGAAATTCGCTGAAAGAACTCCACTTTTGAACCTCGAGGTAAATTTTCATTTATTTATCATTTGCGTTGACACACTGGGTCAGTTCGACCCACACTCATTTTTTCAACGGCTATCATGTCTGAGAAATATTTTCAAGGAGTGTCAGCTCTTGCGAACTAGAATTGATGATTTATTCATTTCGAAATTAGGCAAATTGTTGAAATAAATTTTGTTTTCTTTAGAAATCGGATAATAACAGTATTTTTTGTCGATAAATATTCTTTTCCATGAGTATTGACAAAATCGTGACATTTTTCAGTGAAATGCTCACTTTTGTAAAACCGAAATTTTCAATAATTTCGAAAAAATCATCAAACTTCATATTCATCAAATTTTGACGATAAACTTCTCATAAAGTCTAACCCTGATTTATTTCAATAAAAACTGACCCAAGGGCTGTTGATGACAGACGGATAATTCGTGCTCCGGGTCAAATTGACCCAGAGTGTCAATTCAGTGGCCACATTGAAGTGTGTGAACGAAAGGTTCAGAAATCACAAAGAAATGTATCGAAAAAAATGACTTGGAAAACACGAATTGCACAATATTTGAATTTTTTAAATTCGAACTTTTAACATTTAATTATTTCTGGAGAATTGGAGAATCACGAAAAGCAAATTTCAATACCCATTTTATTTTTTTTTTGTTTTAATAAAAAAAGATCTCCGTTAATCATTAAACGTAATAAAAATTAAAAAAAAATCAAATATGTTATTCGCACTATTGGAGTAATCTCATTAAATTGTGTGGATTCGGTATTGAAACTTAGGACGCCAAAGCTGGTAATGCTTCGACGAGAATCAAGTACCTACAGCAGAGACTCGACGTTGAACTCGGCACGTTCAAGCTCACTGATGCTTATGAGGAAGCCATTCGCTATCCGTTCAGAGTCGGAGCTGCTAAGGTCGTCGTTGGTGTTATCGCTTCACCCTGCGAGAAGAGCCCGCTTCCCGTTTCGGTGAGTATATTCTACATGTTTGATAATTAAGGACTCTTGTTGCCCTTAATTAATCCTTTGTAGTGCATTCTCCGACAGGAATACCTGTTGATAATTGATTATACATGTAGTTCAAAGCAAACACCTAGAAAATATATAATGGACGTTGTATAAATTGCGAATTTTCGATTAAATGTGAATAAACATAATTCTTTAATTCTGTCAAAATATTCTACCTCGTACATTTAAAAAATGGTAAAAAAAAATACGAATTTTGATGTTTTTCACTTCATTTTAGAAATTATGGTAACTTAGCAAAAATTGATTGGTCGTTGGTTCAACATGGATTTGCCAAATTAATAATCAAAAAAATAATCAAGTAAAAATCCCTAAAAAATGTATCGTTATAAAAAAAAACCCCAATTTACTCAATTTAATAAAAATGATTCAAAACATAACATTTTTGGTAATCGAACTATTGTTGTTTAAAAAAAATTCTTACATTATTGGTTAATTATCGATTTTATAAATGTGAATCCTTCGAATCATTTAGAGTTTAAAAAAATTTTTAACGTTTCCCAATTGTTTGTAAATCCCGAAATTATTATTTCTGTTACGTCAAATAATGAGAATAATAATATTTTTATTGATCGAATAATCGTAATGAAATAATAATTCTCGCGTTGACATATAAAGGTTTAAAATAATGATGGTTTTCGCAGCTCCAACAACTGAGACTGGTGATGGGTCAAAAAGTTTACCGTGACCTCGGTCTGACATATTATCACATCTCGTATTTGGACGAGATCCTTGTTTCCGGCAAGCCACAGAAGAACGTAATCGGCTTTGATGCTCACAGCGCTTACACGTTTGCTGATAGCAAGAAGAAACCACTAGAAGGAAACGCCGAGATGAAAAACAACCTCGTTCTCCCGAGCAATGACGTTTGTGCCAATTTTGCTGTTCACGTGAGTATTTCGTATAATAATTTATCAATTTGGCAAATAAGTTTTTGCACTTTTGACAAAAATGTATTTTTTTTTCTTCACTCAATGACTGATCGCTCATTTTTTTTTTTTTTTACATCAAAACAGTCCGGTGGTGCAGCTTTCGCAGTTGACCATTTCCAAGAGGCTAAACCAAACCAGAAGAAACAATTCGCTCAAATAACCGCAAGAAGAATCGTCGAAGGTCTCGTAAATACTGAACTCGAGGAAGATTGCATTTGTCATTTACATCACGGCATTGATGCACGTCCACGATGCAAAATTGTTGGACGCAAAGAGAAGGAACCACTCGCGGTATGAATTCATTCCTCAAATTTTCATTTTTTATTCAGTAAAATCACTTGTCAGTATAAAAAATTTGTCAAACTAAATTGCAATATTTCGAATAACTTGCGAAATATTCAAACATTATTGAAACCTATTACGATTAGTTACAAATCTTTGAAATACTCAAAATTTATTTTCATATTCACTGCAAACAACAAGAAGAAATTGATTTTTTTTCATTGATGATGAAAAAAATAATTTTTTATCAAGTTAGACAGAATAACAGCATTTTGATCATTTTTGTTTTTATATTTTGAATTTCAGAGGCACACCAAAGGTGTAAAAGGCTGAGCGCATAAGAATCTTCCAACGTGCGAGCTATTATTACCGTTTAATTAGACGTACGACGTATTTGTAATATTTTTTTTTGTTTTTTTTTTCCTCATAATAATGCTGAAGTCTTTCGATCGTCTCCGAAAGGTCTCTTTTTGAGTGAACGGGGAAGTACTCGTTGTACATTCTTCAGATTTCGCTCATAACAAACTGATTTTTATTTTATTATTATTATTAATATTATTATTGATAAATTTTGTCTACTTTTAAGTTACACTAAGACACTTCAGCAAACAATGTACGATACCGATTTATATCAGGAAAAAAAATCATATTTAGTAGACGATTCAATGCAATTTTATTTACGTGTATCCTGTTTATCGATTTAAATAATCGGAGACGTTCGTGACTATTTGTGAATAAACGTGAAGTTTGTAACTAATTTCAAGTACGAGATTGAATCTTTGTTCAATTTTTTTTGTTGCTTTTTCCCTCATTTATCTTCTTGTTTAACAACATCGTTGGTTTTATTTATTTATAGTTACACACTTTGGCGTCAGGTGGCCCTTCGATAGTCACTTTTCTATTTGAGTCTCGACCCGAACAAATCTTAACCAGATAAAAAAATTAGTCTCGTGTCGAAGTGCAAACTGAGAGCTTTTTTTTGTTTTGTTTTTCATTGACGTTAACGATGTGTGACGACGCCGATAAATTCCTCAATTCCTTTCGGACTCGAAAACGAGGGATCGTTTCAGGATTAAATTCGATCAACGAACCAAGATGCTTCGCTCCTCACGTCGACCTGACACGTGCTAGACTGGCTTATGGCAAATTGGCTCTGCCTACCTTGGTTATTACGAGGCTTAAAAAAAAACACCTTCTTCCAGATCCTTCTTGTTCTTCGAAAACCCTTGTACCTTTTTTACGAGTCGCGATCTTTCGCCAAAGGCCACCGACCAAAATTTACTCGTATACACAGCTCATGTTTTTTTTATCACTGCTACTTCTTTTTTTTTCTTCTCGATCCATCATTTAATCAACTCGTTCTCAATATTTTTTATTAGCAGTCCGAAATTGACTTTTTTTCATGATTCAATTTTTTATATTAATCATGTACCCTTCGACGTAGACAAAAAAAAAATCAAACTCGAAAAACTATTTTATTCTGCTGAAGAACAATTTTAAAGCCGAATCATTTTCGAACTCTTTTTCTGGTCTCAACATTAATGACAGTATTTCTTATCAATTATCTCCATGTTTAAGTTTCCAAATTTCGAAGTTTACTCGCCGTTCAAATAAATATCTTTTTTGCAAATTTCATCAAAAGAATGTGTTTTTTTCAAAAATAACGTTTTTCATCAGTAAAACCTTAATTATTAAATTGAAAAAGACCAAAAAATAGCAAAAAATTATGATTTTTCTAGTTGAATGCTCTCTTTTGCAAGAGTTTAAGTTTCCAATAAGGTTTTTTTTAAAACGACGAAATTTCATGTATAATTAATCAAATCGTAAATTATTCAGGTACGTGATTTAGAAATAAGCAAAGATCGAAACGCAGTGAGACAAATAATATCAAGTATAGCTGATATTTTGATGAACCCAGAAGAAATAAGTGGTGCTTTGGAGCTGGGGATACACGAGAGGTAAATGGCTTCGTTGGTAGGTTCTCGTTAAACGATGAAGTAATTAAGTTCTTTGTTATTTTAGACTCGCTGAACTGTTGATATCAGAGGATCCTTATTTGAGAGAAAAAGTGGCGATTATATACAGTGCTTTGTGTCGTAGAGCTGTTGGGAGTGAAGCCATTTTACGACACCACAAGACCCTTCATAATCTCTCCATAGGACTCGACGATCCTTTGGACGTAATTCGTGCCAAAATGGCTCAAGTGCTTGAGACCCTTGCACGAAATCCCCTGGGTTTAATTGCTTTTCATGAATTGTTTAAATTGGACCATTTAATGTCATCTTTAGAACAATTTGTGTCAGGTCGTTTGTTGTATTTCATTACGCGACGTTTTCCAAATTAACATTTAATGTCGAATCTTTTTTCTTCATTTCATTTTTCAAAACAGTCCATAAATTCATGACAACGGATTTCATATTTATTTGATAGTAAAATAGCGAATGATTTTAATTTCGAATTCGATTTGCTTAATAAATCAATCGGTTTTGAAATATTCAATAAAATAACGAGTACAAGTGTTTGTATAAAGTATTATTTTCTTTTGACAGTTGCTAAGCGTGTCTTTGGAGAATTTTTTTTTCGCCAAACTGATAACAATAAATAATTCTTATCAAATAAAATAACCGATTGATAAGAAAAAATAAACGATTGTGCATTTAAAAAAATCGATCATTTGATAATCTAAGTTCTTGAAAATGGAGTTTTTTTTTTTAATTTATGGGAAACAATGATAAAATGTAGTGGTTTCATGAAAATCAAAGGTCGATGATGCAAATTCTTATAAAAATAAAAATTTAATACGTATTTTTTTTCTAATAAGAAGGAAATTAATGAAAAACATGAATTTTTACATTATCAAAGTTGCTGAAGATTTGTGCCTTATGGGATTTGTGGAGAAACTTGCTCATCGGATCAGTGAAGAGAAGGAGGATGCGATATTGGTAAGATATTAGCACTTTGTTCTCAGACGTGGAGTTAATCTTGAGGAAGGATCAGGAGAAAAATTTTCCCATTTATTCCTCATATTCTGGAGATTTATATACGTAATATTTTCCGAGTAATGTAAAAATGTTGATGATTAATGATCAATAATCGATGGTTATGCTACGCCAAGGTTGTGCATCTGGAATGTCTTGAATCCCTGACACTGCTCAACGAAAAGGTCAAAATACGTGCCTTAGAAATAGACGTGATGGAGAATCTTCTCTCTCTGCTCCAAAATCACGAGGAGAAAGTTGTGTCTGGGTCGCTCTCGTGTATGGCTACCTTGTGCGAAGTTTCATTGGGTAAAAAAAAATTAGACGAGTTGAATATTTTGCCGATTCTCAAAACCTTACTGGACGACGAAGTAAGCAATTTTTATAGTTTTCATATCTTTAGCATTTGCTTCTCAAAACATTTTCAGAAAAATAAAATACAACTGAGGACTTCGTTAAATTATAGCGACATTATTGCATTTTTTTGAAACATAAAAAAGTAGATTTGATGGGACAGACTTTTTTTTCACTGGTTGTCGTCATTTGTACTTTTTCTCCTTGACTTTGTATTCACACAGGGGTCCTGTCTGCTTGGAATTTAAAAAAACGTTGTTTGTTCGGATTTTTTTTCTTCCATGAAAGTGATCGTTATAGATTTAACGATTTTATTTATTTTTAGATTTGCGTATTTTATAATGTTTATTCTGAACAGTATTTCACAATTTTTTCCCAATAAATTTTTTGTGAAAAAATAGGATTTCGCCATTCTGTTGGAATGCTCAAAAAATAATAAAAATTCTTTTGCAGTCACTACAATTTTTCAGGTTTGGCTTATTCGATATGAAAAAAAAAATCAAAACGATTTATGTGGTTTATGAACAAACACAGTCTTTAGAAATATTAATAACAACAAAAAAATAACGGACGTGCGAAGTAAAAACCGTGGTTTTGAATTAAAATGATTAGAAATTTTTGTCAATAGAACAAAAATCGATGCAGCAAATCAGAAATCCTTTTTAATGTTTTATTCCTTATTTCAGCACACGTTTTTATTGGAAATATTATCAAATCCATTCCTTAAATGTAATGCGATTGTTTCGATGCAAAAAAATGTATAAAATCACTTTTTTTTTGTTAAATTCGAACTAGCCATGATCCCTCGAATTACTACACCCACCACTGTTGTCGACAAGGAGTTTTTTTTCTGCATTTTTCAAACAATTGAAAACTTCTGAAATTTAAAACCGGCTTACGAAACTTTAGGCGGAACGAATGAAAGTCAAAAGAGCTTTTGAAAAGACCGACACAGATTGAAAGCGCTTTTGATGTTCGTTCACTTAGATTTACAAAAAGAAACTCAAGTTTATAAAATTGAACAGCGAGACCTGATTCGAGGAGAAGCCGTAAAGTTAATTGTTTTTGCGACAATAACGATTCGGGGAAGAAAGCGAGCTTTCGAGTTGGAAATTGTGGAGAAACTTGTGCAATGCGCAGTCAATTGTACGCAAGATCGAGGGCTCCAATTAGCATCGATAAAAGTAATGATTATTCATTGGTGCGTAAAAACAAAGAAAACGTAAATACAAAAACAAGTTTTGTTTTTTCGATTAATCAGGCACTTTCAAATATTGCTGAGTTGCCCGAGGGACGATCGATGCTTCTATCAAATTATTGCATGTTATTTGAGGACATCGATACCGGAGGTGACGAATCAACAGAAGAGCACAGGAAAATATTGCTCGAAATAATTCGATGGCGTCCATGACGTTTATAAGCCGAGAGCGGATTCGTTCTCTTTCGTTTTTTCAAATCAACTCTTCCCCGAGAGAAAATATTTAGATGTTTCCCATACGACGAGTGAGTGTGAACGATGTGATTTTGAAAGAAAAATAAATGGATTCATAAAGCAATTTGTGATGGGGATGAAAAAAAACCCCACGTTTTTTAACAACTTCGTAGAACTGTCGTTTTTTTTTATTTCCTACTCGTTAAATGCGTTTAAACGAGAGCAAAGATATTACGAGCGTTTAAAACGATCGTGTTGAGATTAGACTTCAAAGAGAGCGAATGTTTTTGTTGTCTAAGTAACGCAGCTCGTTTCAGTGTAAGAACATTTTCGTTCCCGATAGTTCAAGGATTCGTTGCAAACTTTAAAATTGGATTTAAAAAATTGGAGCAATCGCGAGAAAATTGGATGATTTATCAAAAGTCCGGGATTCCTTGAAAGATCAACATTCAAGGTTAATTCTTCCATTATAAATATATACAGACGAGATTTCTATAATCTACGTTTGTTATTTAATGCCCACATTAAACACGTGTCACATATGGAGACATTCGATACAATAGATCGATGTTTGCTCGTGGCTTATCAGAATTGACATGAGAATTGAGCAAGTGTACAAATCATATTCTCCCCTGTTTGATATTGTGTTTGCTGAGCAATCTCTATTTACATAATTTATTGAGTTTGATTAGGAGTGATTCACCGAAAACATTTATTCATTTTTTGCCCTTCAACGCATTCCTTATCCGAGCCTCGTATGTGCATCGTCATCGCATGAAATAACTCATCCAAATTTTTTATTTTTAAATGACTCGCCTTCCAAATGTTTACCTTTCGAAGAAACATCTGCTTTTGGGTTTTGCCCAAAATTTAAATTAAAACGTGCGTCTAATACACATTTTTTACAGTTTTCTTTGATCTTATAATTTTCTGAACAACCATAAGTAGTGAGATGACGATTCAAATTTCCTTGAAGTTCGGAGAATGTTATTCTGATTAAATGAGTTCTTCAAATGGTCAAAAATTTGAATCGAAAAATTAAAAACAATAAAATAACGGATTACATTTTGACACGTACGGAATTTATGTTTTTTTTTTTTTACATTGAAATTTATAGTCGACGTGCGAGATAGTAACGAAATAAATAATCGATGTTTCGTTGCAAACAATTGACGAATTCTTGGAATAATGTATGACTTGTTTTAAAAAAAAATATTTCCGATGAAATAATTTAAAAACAAAAGTGTTTTCAAGGAGGATTGATCGTTTCTTATGCGTTCGATGAATTCCAAGTTTAATTGTTTAAAATTCGTACGAATCTTTTTAACAATCATACTCAACTGTGGGTAAAATTTGAGGAAGTTTGATCGTTTAGGAATCGAGTTATTAGTTGTACAATATCGTCTTTTTTCGTAACTTCCCACGAGACCTCGTGTCAAAGTTGCGATTTTAAACACTGAATATCTTGATTACCAGACTGTGAAACCTTCTTAAATTTTTTACACCTTATAATACGACGCTCAAGAAGATTAACGCAAAATTTCAAAAAATCATCTTGGAAAAATTGTTTCCAATCATTTTGCCGTTACTTTTTATATACTATTATGATTATGGTGATAGAACCTCGTTAATCTGAGTCACAACAATGCATACGCGGAAGACGTGGTTTTCGAGTCATTTGGACTTTCCGTTAATTTCTTACTCCCAAAATTACGTCGATGACAATATCGATTATTCATACTTATCAAACTGCTTATTTGCTCTGCTTTTTCACACCTCGAGACACGTGGGTAGACAATGTATACATTGTGTGGTAGATTTATAGAATACGTGACGCATCGCTTTACCCTTGCGCGCATGGTCCATGACTAATGGCAAAAGGTCGTAAAAGCGACATGTTTTATGGCCTTTCGTAATTCTTAATGTTAATAGGACATACGGTTTTCTATCTTCCTCTTTTTTCGTCATTTGACCGGAAGTTGTCAAGAGGAGAACGCTCCAAAATTTATATTCACAAAAAAAAAACAAAAACAGAATTAAGGGGCAATAAATATTTGTATATTTTGTATTCATTGAATTTTTACTTGATTTTGAATATCACACCAAAGAATGGATTGCACAACGATCTACCAAAATCCCCATACACCGATCGGGATTCCTGCCCAAATTGACGATACAAATCAAACAATGAAACCGGTCTGACGCATTTCAATGCACATAAATAAAAAGCATGATAAACCTCCACGAAATTTGCATTCACAAAAAGAAAATAAAGTTCTATTGTTACAGGACCGCAGGAGAAATTTCGTGGAAGGTCATTAAAGACGAAGGCCACAGTTTATTGAATCGTCTGTTCAATGCCAAACACGATCTACTGCCTCTAGTGCTTCCCATTGATGTGTGAACTCGTTAAAAAAATATCAGGAACGTTAAAAAATCGTCGTTGAGTTGTATCCAATAATTACAAGATAATAAAGCTTGTTTAAAACTCAATATATATCTGTATATGGAAGAAAAGAATGTTGAAAAAATACTATACTACGATATAGCGTAATGGCGCATGACGAGGACGCGTCGATTTATCGATTCTTGCCCATTCGAAGTTAATTTGCAGCCGTCCTCGTTTCTTTTTACCGAGAATTGTGCTCAGGACATTGTTGCATTCCTTTATATCTTCAGATAACTCTACGGCACATAGTTTGTTTTTATTAATTATTTGCGTTTTCATTGAGAAATCGAAATGTAAAATATACCGTGAAACTCTCATTTATGGCAAGGGTCCATTATTTTCTCGAAGCACATAAGGAATTCCTTGTCCTGTCACTTTGCCCGGGACTTCGACTGTTTTTAATTTTCCTGAAATCTTCTTGCAAAATATTAGTCCAGGCAAGAAACGTCGACACCAATTTTAAGATTTCCATATCATTTCTTTTAAGAGATGGAATTTTTCTCAAAATTTACATTTTCGAAAGTTCAGAAACGTGCTAATGCCGATTGCTCTTGAACCGATCGACATGCACACAAACGTCAAAAGATCGATTTCATTCAATTTTATTCATTCTTTTATGATAAAGACCGAATAATTTTATTGTTATCATTGTTAACAATTTTTTTCGCGTCTGAAACGATTTTTTTTTCGTTTATAGACGATTGCATTTTTGAATTATTTCCTAAAAATTCTCTAAAGTCTACAACAACCAATTATACGCTTCTTAACGCCGGTTTAATCGTTGGTTCATTTCTCTCTTTTTTTTTTAAATAATCAAGGTATAAAATTTGAAAAAAAATTGAATCTTTGGCTCACTAAAAGGATTTTGACTCGTCATATTATTGATTTCATGAATTTAATCTAATTTTATTCCGATTACGATTAAATAATTTTTTTTTCTTTAAATCTGCATTTTTTGAAATGGCTCGGGATGCTTCATACATTCTCTGGATCTTATTGAAGCCCAATGCGCCATTTTTATGGGTCATTACGTCAAGCACACACACAGTCACGTTAACACATATACGGACGAACTTGAAGACGAATAAAAATGCAGGAAAGGCAGTTGTGGAGACCGCATATTCGCGAGGACACGACAAACACATGTGCACAGACAATGTAGACTGGAACACATAGAAGGTGGATGTGGGATACCGTTAACACGTATGTGAACGACCTGAGCGTCGTTTTTGCGGTGACAAAAGCCACCGCACCGGCAAATCAAACGTCACTCGACTTCCTAGTCCATTAGTCGACCGAATTTATCATTGTTCATTTCAATAATTAAACGTCTCGGTGTATTCAACTGATAATTACGATAACCGTATTGTGAACGAGTAGAAATTCCACGAGATTCGAAAAAACGACGAAAAAAAAAAAAAAAAACAATCCAAACACAATGTTAATCGCTGGACAGGAACAAAAGTAGTGTGTGTGTGTGTGTTTTTTCATGAAATTCAAAAGTTAACCTTCCGGTCAATTTTTGTCAACATTGATACAAGTTTCGCAGTAATCTGCTAATTAATTGTTTCATCTCATAAGAATTTGGCAACATATAAACTTTCGAAAAAAATGTCAATATGAAGTTTAGAGTTTGACGAATGACTAAACTAACAATCAAAATTCTTGATTTAGTGAGAAAAACTTTCTCATATTTCAGTCTGTACTGCAGAATAAATCGAAAACAAAAATCTGTTAAAAAAGTTTTGGAGTTATTCTATGAAATGTGAATTTTTTTACTGCTTCTCATAAGATCGGGCGTAAAAGTCTGTGAGGTTTGATTATCAATGCCTCGGACCCGGGGTGGTAAATTTTCTTGAAATTTTTCATCCGTTTGACACGAAGAAAAGTTATTGGTGCTTCCTCCATGAATTTCCTCATTTTCATTAACCTCTTTTTGAAAATATTCATTTGTAAATACGTGAGCACATGTGGACAAAGATATAAATTAGTACTTTAGATAAATGAAGCGTTTATGTACTTGCACTGGTGTTCGAAACCCTGTTTTGTATATAGATGTGTGTTATTTAGAATACCACGTGACAGAGCAACCATTATAAGTAGATACGTGTATTACACGAATACACATACGTTAAATTGCCTGCGGGAAAACCAGCAGTCTGGGAACTTCCCACATGTATATATAGATTGGAGTGTCGAGCAGCTCATGTTGATGCTTTATTTACGGAAATAATAGTTGTGATTTATGACAGATGCAAAATACTTGCAATTCCCGTTTGTCCTACTGCATGAACGTATGTGAAACCGCACGAGACACGTGCCATTGAAATTTCGATGGTTTTACGTCAAAATCATCAAATTTTAATTCGATCTTCATTTTTAATGCTGCCTCAACATTTTGCCAATGCGGAGTAATTAGTTAAGACACAAGAATTTCAAATTTCTTTCATTTTCACATTTTTTCGCTACTTCTGATCGTTTTTTAGAATTCTCTTAATCAAATCTCCACCAAATGCGACCTAACTGTGCATAATTCTCTTTGGTATTAAAAAACCAAGAGAATGGTGTTAATTAAACTCTTGTATCGTGTACGAGGAACATTGCACGCTGAAGAAAAGGGTTGGGTCGTTAGTTACCCCGCACTGGAGTTGAAGTTCGAAAAAATTGATTGCGGGGTTCTAGGGTTAATATCAGTCCACCAAGGTGAAGGCTTGAATTCGAATTTTTTCATATTTCGTAGTGTAGATTTTTCGAACATCCCTTTCGAGTACGATTGGTTGCAGTAGAGAAAAAAAATCTTAATGGATTATCGAAACTTTTACTTTTTTTTATTGCGCTCGAAGTTTTGATGAATAATAAATATAATCCTTTCAGGCTAAACTGCGAATGAGAAACATTTACGAAAGTAATTACTGAGCTTAAAGCGTAGTTACTTTTAATTCCCTGAAAGAAAATTTATTCATTCAGCTTTTTTGCTGAGTAGGATTTTGCAGCAAAGTTCAAAACAGTTAAGAACAAAAAATACTCCACAAAAGCTTTTTTAAATATTTCACGACTCAATAATTGTTGCTGCTTTTCCATTTTTTTTTAAATTATTTCCACACCTTTCGTCGACAAAGAAAGGGAATAAATTCATTTGAGCGAAAGCGTCCAGAAGAAAAAAATCATTTTTTCAAGCCCACACTGTCTTTTCACTGCGTCCACCCACAATCTCCCGCCGTAAAAATTTATTTAAATTTTATTCAGATTCACTCGGGAGTTCCGCTGTTGGTGATGACGACGTGTCCTCGCTTTCGCGAAACAACCAGTGTTTGTGTTTATAAATAATGGCAAAGTTCCCAAACCGACTGTGAGACGTTCATGGGGTTTCCTTTTCTTGGTTTCGCGGGGCTCCCCACAACGTCGGTGCTAAACACCGACGCGATCTCATCCTCACCAATATTGAAGGCCATTTCTCTAAGCCGCGGTGTTGATAAATCAACCGCTGAATTACTAAAGTTCACAAAACTCACTCGCGGTCCCAATTTTTCGGCGAGCCGCACCGTTACAAAACTAGTTTTATCATTACTATTCACACGTTTATACTTTTGTATACACTGTCGGTCTGGCCTTCAAGTACGATAATTACCACTTTTTTCTACCAGAGTCTTTTTCTCTTCAACTTCATTCTTCTTTTTCTTTTACAAATTAATAGAAGTTCGAGTTTTTCTTTGAAATTTTGTGCACAGATTCATTGAAACTTGTATTTTCGATTTATAGAGACTTGGGAAAAGTTTTTTTTGTTTTTTTTTTTCTAAAATTTGCTGTTGAAACTGATCGCCAAAAAATTTGGACAACCAGTTTTCCAATTGTCTTAAAATTTGGTACACATCGCCATTACAGTGTTTTCGAACATTAGAAACGAGTCTGATTCGGAATAAATCGAAAAACAACGAATAATGGAAAATCAAAATTCAGAATATCGCGATATTGTGAAAGACTAATTTTTCTACCTGAATTTTGTTTTTTTTTTTCGAATATATAGAACGTTGGGAATTCTGGTTGCCAATCGTGACTGTTTCGGTGCTGAGTTAACAAAATAATACGAAAATTATGAGATAAAATATTTAAATTAAAAAAAAAAAAAAATTCCTACGTATTTTTGAACCATTAGTATGCACGAGTCCAAAATTTCTCGAAAATGTTTAGATTTATTCCATCCACAAAATCATCTCTCGAAACGTCAGTCTAGACAACAATACTTTGAAAAAAATTCGAATGTAAATTAAACATTTTTAGGACTCCATAAACACGTTGTCGTTTTTTTAAAAGAAGAGTTACGAGTTCTAAGTTCAAAGAAATTGAGAAGAAATAAAAAAAAGTCGTTTACATAATGGAGCAGAAAATGACGAAATTAGCTATAAAATTCCTATTATAATTTTGTTAGTAATAATGTTTATTCTTGTGAAAAAAAAAAAAAAAATGTTGTAAAAATTGCATGTGTGGGCCAGGGAGCTGAATAAGGATAAACAGACATATATCGAGCGATGACGATAAAACGACGCTGTGTCTGCTGCCGCCATAAGATCGTTGCTATATAAATGAGAATAACTCGTATGGGTATTAATGCTCGACGCATACACTTACATATAATACCGATTGCGTAGTCTGGTGGGGACAGGAGCTCGGGTAAATACGGCCGAAAGCCAACATCGTCATTCAGTCGTCTCGTCGTCGCAGTTGAATCGTTGTCTCATTAATGAATACGCGAACTCTCGCGAGTGTCTCGTGAGTTCGTGTGAATAATAAGTGTGAGTGTGATAGTGTGTGGGTGGTGTGTGCGAGTGTCGGTGAGTGTTTTTGTGCGCTAGTCTCTTTTTCCTAGCACGCGATTTTATTCACGATATTTTTCGATCAATCGCACAACGTTTTGCAACACTAAATTCGAGATAATTTATTGTTATTTTAATCATAAGTTTTCATAAATATATCCCCGATCACCATTCAATCGGTAATCGATTTGGTGGTCACCAGAGATTTTTCTTCGAAGCCGTTATTCACTGACGCTTTTCGAACGGGCGATCAAAACTTTTTTCTTTTAATCGGCGAGATCGAAACATAATAAAAGTTGGACGACAACCTACCGCAGCGTTTTTTTTTTTTGACAGTCTCATCTTTACACGACAAACAAGTGAGTTCAGTTTATCGTCTTCCATGCGCCGACTGAGCTGTTATTTTCAATCAGATTGCGGTCTTATTTAAATCGATTTTTAATTAATTTTAGCTGCACGAATTATTGACGACTTTATGTTTTGGGACTTTCAATGATTTATTTATAGAAGTAATAATAATTTACTGTGAGAAAGAGTTTTAAAAACATTCGAAAATCGCTTATTGTGGGAAGAAATATGAAATGCGAAATTAAACAGCGATCTGATCGGTTTTCCCTTATCGCGAAAACATTTATGACTCTCTTAGACCTTTTGAAATATTCAACCACCAAAAATCTATCCCCACAGGATGAAAAACTTCCCCTAAAATACAATATCACATGAATTATGTGTTTTCGAGATAGTCCAGCTGCGATTTTATTGCTCAATCCCTTGTTATATACAAACAAAAAAAACACCCTGTCATCTAGAGGGTTCGAGAGAGAGATTACACGTGAATATCCCAAAACACGTATGCAATCACTTATTCCCATACCCACGATTGTATACTCTCAAAATATCGAGTCTACTGTAAAAACAAGATAATTTTTTTATTTCATCTCTATTTTCTTTTCCGGATCGTTTTCGGAGATTGGAAAATGGATATAACTTGATTAATAAACAGTGAAGCTCGAGGCGATCGAGATCTAACAAATTTATTTTAATGACATTCGAAGTTTATCGAAAGTTATGAAAATCGATTTATCGGCCCTGATAATACTTAACTTTTTATTTATTCATCCAGATAATTATAATTATAACTTTAACTCACGATGTTTATTCGCTGTGTATTTCTCGTTTTTGGAAATATCTCAATAAATATCTATCGAAAAGCTCGACATAGTCAAATAATCGTCAAGTGGATTGCTTCTTGGGTAATTCGATCTGTCGTTCTCTCAATTGGTAAAAAAATATGTGTCATTCGTGTTTTCTCTCAAAATAATAGCGAGAAATAGTAAATAAAGAAAATAAGGAAAAACTTGAGGGATTTTATTGGAACGCAAGTATCGATTTTCGCCTCTTCCCCTCTCGTATTTCTGACCTCGTGCATGGAACAGAGACCACGTCAACACCACTATACTGTATATTTGTCCCACGAGATGCACTTGTTGTACTATCGCTGCGTCATATTCAATGATAAATACAATTTTCAGATTTTTATTTACCAACCGAATATTATATTTGTTCATTCAGTCGAGGCTGCCTCGAACTCGTCAAACTCATTGCGATTCCAGTATCGTTTATTTTCATCATTTATTTACTTCGCAACTCATGTTTGTCTGATTCGATCACACAATCAGAGAATTTAGTTTTCCAATTATCAATACAAATGTGTATGAAAGTTCATCTAAAAATAGAGGGAACATGAGGCTTAAGCACGTGACAGATAAAACACATGTAAATCCGTATTAATCTCAATTGGACTATTGTTTCTTTTTCCTCAAAATCCAGCTTTTGAAAATGGTAAACATTCAATTTCGAAAGTTAAACGAGCGATTTTGATGGAACTTTGTACAAAAGATCTTTATCCAATTTTCTAGTCTTCGCCAATCGAATTTTTTAAACAGAGTTTTTATTTTTTATAGAATAAGAAGAAAAATTGCTATTGAAGCGATTGGGCTTTGACAAAAACTGTTTTTTTGCCACCTTTAAGAAAAAAAAATTGTTTTATCTTTGGCCCAAAACGTACAGTCGGAATTGTGGTTATCGCGAATAGCATTTTGTAAGAAACTGCTTCACAAAAGCCACAATCATAGCACATAAAAATTTTTTTTAGTGGATTTTTTTTGACAGACAAAATGTCTTTCTAAACAAACGAATAGTTGTTTAAAAACAAATGTATGTTTGCAGCATAAAAAAGTCACTGGAAGTCTTTTAAAACAGATTAATTAAACGAAACATAAACTCAGCGATGTCAATATTTTTGGAAATTGTAATTAAATCAAGTGTTCCAGCAATGAAATTCCTTATCGAATTTATTAAACAGCCAGTTTGTCGAAAACTTTATTCCAGAGGCAATCTTTCACCTCTGCTTGACACTCGTTGCGTTTTATTTGCATGCAAATTGAAAATTCCCGTTGCATCGATGGAACGAATTTTTATCCCAGATTTAACGAACGCCTCGATTATTATTCGAGCCAATGATTGCGGCAAATTTGTTAAATCACAAATTACACGTGTTTTCGTGTCGTGTTATTACATTGATCGTGATAGAGTTCAACGATATTTTCATGTCCTTGACATTGAATCACATTAATATGATGCAATCGAGTTGAAAAGATTTTTTTTTATTTGTACAAATTATGGAACATCAATTGCTGATTGAAAATGAATATTCGGCAACGAATATTTCATTGAGTTTTTTTTTCATCGAATAATTGATTAATAGGAGTTGCATCAATAAATAAATTGATCCTAATTAATACTTGGGACTTGATAAAATTTTGAATAAATATAAATAAATAAAATTGCATGTTCCATAATTTTTTAAAAATTATTCTCCTCTTTTCAATTGAATTTTCAATGTTTTATGCACTCATTCTATCCCTGCGATGATTTATGTGTACAAATATTTTTTATTCTCCAGTATTATGGACCGTTTTCGTTCGACGAAAATAACGAGAATTGATAAATTTTTATTTTCAGAAATGATGCAATTCGCTGTTCTGGTGATGGCTCTGCTGGTTCAGGCAAATGGGCAAATTATATTTCCTGACGAATTCGACTCGATTATGAAAGCTTACGCCAACGAGCAGCACCAATTAAACTTTTCGGAGTATCCGCAGCTGCCGACAAATATACCTTTTGGAGCTGCTGCGTCTAGCAGTGGTGGTGGTGGCCTTATGGCTGGACCTTTTTATCCAACCTCTGCGCAATCCCAGGCGTCATCGTTTCCTATTGAAAATCCTCAGGCCTATGGGGTTCCGAGTGCTGATCCTGAGGGCGAATATTGGAGTAATCATGTGAGCATCGTGTAAAAATCTCAAACCTCGTCCTCAAAATTAAACGAAGTTTTCCATTCGTTCCGAATTCAATGAACTCTCTGAGGGGAATATTTTTTTCTTATGTGTTTGTTTTGCAGTTTAAAATTTGGAACTCGAAGATTTGAAAGGTTCGCTGATTTCGAAATCAGACGCAAAATTTAGAAATTGGAAAATTAGTTTGATTTTCCATTTTTTTTTTTAATGAAAGAGAATTCTTTGGAGTTATTGGAGTTTAAAATAAAATCCTAGCCCGATTTTTATGGTGATTCGGTAGGAAATAATTGTTTTAATGAAAAAAATACGAAATGCAGTTTGAAAATATTTCCCTGTTCGATTTTCATAGTAGTTTGGTGAAAAATAATTATTTAAATGGAAAAAGTAGGAAATGCAAGTATTTTTTCGTATGTGGTATTCATCCAGTTAATGGATAATGAATTTTTGCATTTATTTCACATTTTCGAATGTCCCAGGGATCGTGTGGGATGAAAAATCCGGAATTTGCTGTTAAAATATAAGTTCAAAAAAATCAAATGAACTCAAGTCCCTAACGAGTCGAAATTGAGATATCCTTAAAATCTGTGCAGGTGAATAACATTTTGTCAAACGGTGTAACAAAATTCGCCTTGGATATGGATCGCGCAATATATCGATCGATCCAGACAAAGTCGGTGGACGACAGGCCGAACGTAGTATTTTCGCCATTGAGCATCGTGACTACTCTGGCGATGGTTCTTCTCGGTTCTGCGGGTGTGACCTTCGAGCAAGTTTCGAAAATTCTCGGTCTCGAATCCGGGGTCGACATATCGTCACATTCGGAGATGGTGCATTTGATGCTGGGTCTCGTGTTTAAATCGATTCACGCAAGGCCTGATGGCGTTGGCCCAGAAGTCACGATGGCCAGTGGGATGTTTGTGCAGGTACTTTATGACCTCTGAATTTTTTAAATCCCACATAATCATGACGAAATGTTGAAGATTACAAAATTCACGAAAAGGATATGAATTGAAACAGAACGGCTTTCCCATTCGAGACGAGTTCAAGGCAATCAGCGAGGCGGCCTACAATAATGAGGTCATCAACCTCGACTTCATGGGTCACGGATCGGAATCTAGGAAAACCATTAACAAATGGGTCGAATCGAGGACTCACGGAAAGATTTCAAGCATCTTAGATCAGCCAATCGATACCGACACTAAACTCATCATCGCTTCAGCACTTTACTTCAGTGGCGAGTGGAATCAGTATTTCTATCCCAGATCAACCTCCAGGTACGTTTTCAGATGATTTTTTCCTGTGCATAGAATACACAACGACATCCAAAACGAGTGGAACACGATGATTTTTTCAAGCTGCTTGAAAAATCTGTCTCGTCAATCGTTTTGGATGCAAAGAGGCTCGTTCGAAAGTTTTTTTTTTTTTAATTCCTGGCACCGAGTGGATTTTCGAAGCATTAGATGAAAGACTAATTGTTTGACTTTTTCTGAAACTCATGATTGTCGTTAACAGACTAAATTATTATTTCCGTTTATTTTGATGACAGAAAACCATTTGCGATCACACCCGACAAGTCTGTATTGGTTGACATGATGTACAACGGCGGAGATTTTCCCTTTTACGAGGACAAAACGTTGAAAGTGAAGATTCTTGGCTTACCTTACAAAGGGGTAAGTGGGACGTTTTTGTTGCTTTTGTCTTTCGCTTCATCACGAAAAAGATCGCGATTGAAACGACGTAATTCCGTCGTATAATGAGTTAGCTGGTTACTATTTTTTTCTTTCGTTTTTTCGAACATACTTGATCGATTTTTAGAATGCAACGAACGATGGGTCATCGTCGAAACCTCAAGCCATGATGTACGTTCTTTTGCCAACCGCGAAAGACGCTGAGGCACTTAGACGTCTGGAGAATCGATTAACCACAGAGAATCTGGAGAACATGATAAACCAGATGAAGACCGAAGTCTGCGTTCTTGGTCTGCCCCGAATGAAGCTTTCGAGCACTCTCAATCTGAACAAGGCCCTTCAATCCTTAGGACTGACGTCTCTCTTTGATCAGAACACTTCGAATCTTGGTGTTTTGTCACAAGGATACAGCGCGACTGCATCCACCGGATCACCTCCGATATTCACGAGGTTCAACGGAGACGAAGAAAACTCAACGAGCACCGCTCCAGGAACCACCCTCCCACCGAATAAGAACAATTACTTCAGGTATGAAGACAAACGGGGTGGTTATAGCGTTGAACAATGGGGATCCGGGGTTCTCATTGAGAAAATTCCCAAAAGCTTCCATCGGAAAAGGTCAGCAGATCGACGTTCATGGACCGAGACAACCAGGAGCCAAGGAACGAGGACACCAAACAATGTACCTTACGATATCTCGGTCGAATCAGAATCCCAGAAAACAAAGTTGAGATTCGTTAAGTTCGAAGACGATAAGTATAGATTTGATCAGACTGCAAGATTGAAACGTCAAGGTCGTCCAATTGATCAAGATTTCGTTCGGTTCGTTCAGTCCCGCAAGTCTACTGTTCACAATTACGGACTCGATTCTTTAAGAAATAGCCCAAATCTTGCTAATCCTGGTCTTTTCGCCTCGGACGTACTTCACAAGGTCGAAATCGACGTCACCGAGACCGGAACTACCGCCGCTGCTACCACTAGCATTGCCATCCAAAGAGGCGGTGATATCAAACGATTACTTGCTAATCGACCTTTCATATTTTTCATCAGACACGAAACTACCAAAATCATTTTATTCTGGGGCACTGTCAACAAACCAACGCCCAATTACTAATTTTTTTAGTAAACTCTTTTCATGCGTGTGCTTTGTACTTTTTGTTGTTGTTGTGATACTCCTCATTCGTGTTACGCTTTTTATTATTCCGATATTATCTTATCGGTGGGAATAGAATATTTTATTTTTTCCGTGTGCTGATTGCCAAATATTCCTCCACCTACGTCCAAAACTTTTTTCCTTCTTTTTCTTCTCTTTCTTTACCAAGTTATTGTCATTCTGTATATGTTCAAACTCTGCTTTTTGGTTTATTTTCTTTATATTGTAGTGACTAAAGTCGAGCTAAGTTTATCAAGGATAAAGAAATATGAGGAAACGATGGAACCAAGTGAGATTAACTTTTCATCTCCGGCTCGGTCGTACTATTATTTTTATCGCTTTCATATCGTCAATATCGAAGATTGGTAAACTGAATTATTTCATACACTGAGCAAAAAACGAAAAAAAAAAAAAATTGCTGTGACAGCAAAATGTGGCGAACAAAATTATACTTGTTCAGCTTCTTTTTTTCGTTTCAGCCACCAACTTAAGTGATTGGAACAATTTAACCTTTGAACAGAATACTTTGTTTGCAGTTAATTCAACAACAATTTTACTGATTCAACAAATTTCCTTTATCGGTGTAAAATTGTCGTTCACGTCTTATTTCATTGCTTCTTTTTCTGTTTAAACCCACAAGCATTTTCTCATCACTTTTTATGTCACATTGAATCACTGACGAAAATAGAAAAAAATGGACCACAGTTTGAATCGCAAATTATGACATCGAAATATCAATTGAATGATTATTTCATCAAAATTCAGTCAAGCACCTAATCGGTGGACGTGTCGCTCGATTGACGAAAAAAAAAAACGTACCATATCTTCTGCTGCTTTAAAAACCTCGAAGGACGTATCTGAACTTTCATTATTTCATCATCGTCCAAAAAGATGCTGCAAGAGAGGATAAAAATATGGAAAAGCCCAAATATGCTCGTTATCGTATTTTTGACTCCGTTCTTCACTAAGAAACATTGATATTTCAAATAATTGTGGTCAATTTCGATCGTTTTAGTCGGCCTCGTATGTTCAATATTTCAACAAATAATTCATTCCAGTGCACCTGTCTTAACAACATTTCAGAAAATACACGAATTGTTTCCTGTACAAATATGTAATATTTATACACTATTTTTAATCAATATAAATCAAACATAATTATTGAATAATATTTCATAAAAGAAGCAGAACAATTTTCGTAAGTAAATGTCTATTTCATTGTCATTGAGAAAAAAGTTCAGTTGAGTCAGCTGAAAGGTTTAGCGAAAAACATCAAGTGGGTTATTCAGTTGGATCAATTATTGATTTTATCAAATAAATTGATTGTGGGGTTGATTCCAAAAACTGTAAGACCAAAAAAAAGCATTTGGTTTATTCAATTCATTTTTGTTCTTAGTACTGAATGGTATTGAAGTTTGCACCGTTGGAAAGCAATAAACGATATTTTGTCTTTTTTTTATTTTTTCTATTTTCTTAATTGATTCTATTCTCCAAAGAAAGGATTTAAAAAGATTTGTTGCATTCCAACAATGGAAACCTTCGACATCGTACAATTGAACGATTTTTTAATTGAAAAAAAAAATAAATTGAAAAAAAAAAAAAAAAATACATTTGACTTACTGCACTCAGTAAATTCAACTAAACTCTTTGCTCGGTGCAGAGGTTCTGATCTTTCATTACGGAGGACGCTACATATCCATATAGCAATGTAATTTAAAAAGAAATACGAGTTACATCTGCTGCATCACTTGTACAAATTATCTCGTACTTAATAATATTATAAATATTTATTTCTGTTCATACTGAGGCCATAATTCACACTGAGAAAAAAAAAACAAATTTTTGATCGAATTAAAACGATTTCGTTTGATAAAAAATCGTGGTTTCGACAATTTTTTTTTGATGGATTTCAAATGATGCTGTTTATCAAAATATATCACTATAGTGTTTCGTAGCAAAAAGATTTTGTTCGAATAATTCGAGCATTTGTTTTTTTTCGCCTACTTTTTCGTTGCTTCGACGAAATATTGGTTTGAATCTCATTAATTAAAGGGTAACAATTAAACCTGGAGGGTATCGTAGGATTGAAGAAATCGATTGTTCGAACGATATTCAAATTTGCTTTAGCATTCGCTAATAATGTTGTTTATTCGAAAAATATTTAGTTGCACGTATTGAACTCGATATTTCAGTTGAAAGAAACAACATTGCTTTCGGCAAATAAAATCTTTTTTTTCTCAGTGTTTTCTGCAGTATTCATAAACACGTTTTGTTTACACAGTTTCCTAAAAGTAAATAAATATTTAGTTTCCGTTTCAAGCCATATCGTGGTCCCACGAATTCAGGAATTTTTAAATACGAATAAGTGCCTTGTTCTTCTTTAGAGATTTTCAACGATACAATATTTTAATCTGACATTATCGATTATAAAGTTCAAAGGCAAGGTCGATTATCTACTGAGCTCTCCATATTTGTGTTTCTATTCTAGTGTATTTTCTGTGTAATCTCAATAATGTAAAAGATATTTAAAAAAATATTTTGTTGAAAAAATGAAAGATTCTCGTGTCAATGATTTTTATTTCTAGTTTCGTAAAGTTATGCAATTATCGCAATAGAGTTGCTCGAAACGTTGATTTGATTACGCGATGATAGACATTTCCTTCACGGATCACGATTTCATATCTGTGACTTTGACTCTGATGAACTGCGGAGTGAACCGTAAGAGAAAAAAATAACCCGATAAGTCTCGTTACATACATACATTTTTTTTTTCGTATCTGCAAATAATTATTTCATCACGATTATTCCGTTGTATCATTGAACTTGTATTTCATAATGTTTTTGTGAATATACAAAAAATTAAACATCGTCCAAGGATCGAAGAAAGACCGTTTTTGAGGTGAGTATTTGTTTTTTGCAACGATCATTATTCCTCGTTGAACTGAATTCATTATTCATTTCACTTTTCATAAAACGCATTCGAGACTGTCCTCACGTGGTCAGCAAAGATTCATTCTCTTCAATAACGCGCTTCGTGCTTTTTCTCATCGTAGTTTATTTACTGCGTCTCGGGGAGCAGAAAAATCACGCAGGAAAAATAGAATGAATGAGCGTGTCATGAGAAAGAAGCGTTTTATTCACCTTGGAGTTTTCGCCTGAGGCATGCGGTTATATAAATCTGTCGCTGCCACTTGCCATGAATTTCTTCCTTCACATAACTCTCTTTCTTTTTCCTCTCTTCTTCATTATCTTCGTCTTTCGTTAACTGTGAATCGCCAGAATTAAATTATATTTACCGTTCCGAGTTTTTCAATGTTTGTTTTTAAACTTTTTTTTTTTTTCTACTCTTAAGTACGATTTTTCTATTTCAATTTATTTTCCAAACCCCAACAGTTTCATCGTCATTCGCTCTTTCATTTATTGTCCTTTTTAGTTATTTTTCGAACCTCGAAGGGAATCGATAAATAGAAAAAGAAAAATTGACAGATTTCATTTCATTCTTACGCGTTGGAGATAATCTTTTGAACAGTTCTCATAAAAATTGTGATACTTTCCTTCACTGAGAGGCATAAACATTGTTTCTATTGTTATTATTATTTATGTTATTTTAGATTCATTTATATCAACTGTTCCATGCTTTTTTTCAATTTTTTGTTACATTCTTAGATGATTTTTCTATTTCAATTTATTTCTTAAATCCCAACAGTTTCATCATCATTTGCTACTTGTTTATTTCCTCATATCTTGTAATTTGTGTATATTTTTCTGTATTTCTTTCAATTTCTCATAATTTAGAGCGAATCGATGAATGAGAAGAGACAAATTGGGGGAGTTTTCTCGCAAAATTTGATACTTTCTTTGTCCGAAAGGTAAATTATTGACTTAATTTTTATTATTACCACCGTTAGTGTTATTATTATTTTAATATTTATATAAAATTAGTATTATATCGAATTTAGCAAATATCATGGTCACTATCGAAAGATACGATATAGCTATGAAATATTTATGTACATATTACTATTCATAGCTCGTCATAGTCGGTCGGGCGAGCGAGATTAAAATCGAGAACTTCGTCGGTCGTGAGAAATCGAACATCGCTGTCCTCGGACAGGGCCGAGCCACTTCCGCCTCCGCCTCTCTTGTACGATTTTCGTTTTCGTACAATCACGTACGTGATGATAGTTGACAGAACAATCGCCGATCCTATAACGATCACTATGGCTGATATTCCACTCACCCCCAGAGACATCGAGGAGTCAAGCTGCTGAATCGTCGCCTGTTCAGCACGAACATGAGCCTCTGTATGGACGGAGATCAATCATTGAAATAGCATTTGTACAGACATTGCTCGAGACGTCAAGCACGAAATCAATCAATCGCCCAAATTTTCAATATTCATCATCAATCAATTCGTCAATGTTTATTATGAATTATTTCCATTTTCGGACGATTACAAATTATTAATCAGCCAAAATGAGATATTTACTTGGTCCATTTTGGGTAGAAATAAATTTTGTTGAACGAAATTCAATTTTTGTACTTTTAAAATGAGAAAAAAATGAAGATTTTTTGTGGTTGCATTTTGTTTCGTTTTTTCTTCGAATCGCTAACGCACGGCCGCGGTCGTTATCGACCTCATGGTTTTGTTTTGCTCTGCAATTCTCTGTACAGAGATAAAGAAACTTGCAAGCACGTGGATTCGTTCTTTTATTAGATAACGAATAAAATAATTTGCAAGAAATTCAATTTCATGTACAAATTGACAAGAAAATCATTAAAAATCTGAAGAATTGAGAAAATCAGCATACATTTTTTTGTTTAAATTCATCTGACGTCGAGTTGCTCCTAGTCATGAGCGTTGAAATAAAAAATTTAAAGACGAAGCTTCTCCTTTGCTCGGTACGAATTGGTCCACATTTTCAGCAAAGTTATTCTGTACTCTTTGTTATTTAAAAATGACAGTTTTTGGCAGTTGAACTATTCGATATTTGTTTTCCACGAGGATCATTGATTGCTTTTGGAATATTATTTGTTCGCAAAATCAGTCAAATTGATAAACGATTCAGCAGCATTTCGAAAAAATGTCTTAATGCCAAGTGTCATGGGAACTGAGCCGCCACGCGTGGGAGAAAAATAGCTGCAGATATTAAAAGCGAAGTTCTCCGACACCGTTTGTCCGATCGGAATAAAAAAAACGTCTCAGCCTACGCGGAATAATTACAAAATAGGCCAAGACTTTTTTCATAAATTCCGATTGGGCGAGCGCTGTAGAAAAATGTCGCTTTCGAATAATCGAGACAGGTGGGTTACCGATTTACAGCCTTAATTTGTAAACGAGAATGAAAGAGGCCTTACCCGTTCGAGTGGAAAGATGAGGATGTTCGGAAGTTTTGGTGATGCGAGGAAAAGGAGTTTCCCTGGTGGTGGTGACCGGAAGAGTAATCCGTTTCGTCGTTGTCGTCGATTTTGTCGTGACGATCGGTTTGATTGTTGTTTTCCTATAAATCGGCGTTGATTTTTTCGAACTCGTGGTCTTTGGTGGAGTCGTGGTTGATGTCACTTTTCGCGTGGTTGGCGTAGGCTCCGGAGGTTCAGTTACTTTGGCATTTGGATCGATATCGTCTTTGGGACTTATGGGAATCGGTTTCATTGTTATCGTTGGTTCTCGCGTGATAATCGGCCTTCGGGTGACCGTTTGCGGCAAAGCTTCCGTCGTCCAATCCGTTTCTCCTGTAAATGTTTTTGTTGTTGTTGTTAATAACAGACTTTTATGCACAAGCTTAATAATGGCGGAAATACTCTTGATAATTACCGAGTACACAGTATTCGGCGAAATCGGGACAGCAAATGGACGTTTCAGCGCAACCGAGATTGCACTGACACGCGTCCGGTGAACCTGGAGGCAAAATCGTCCAAGCTTCCGTAGTCGATGTTCCATTTCCGCAACGTCCACGACAACTTTGCAGAGAATTCACCATCTCGATTTCATCTGCAATCACGTTAGCGATATTTTTTTTTTTTTTTTTCCTCATAAAGTCGACATACTTTTTTCCAACACGTGTATTGACGTTGAACGGAGTAAAATAGTCGTTTTTTGTGCTCTTTTTTCAATTTCGTAAGTTAGTTACTTTCCGCACAATCGCGGTTCGGTTTGCTGTCGAAAATCGATTTTCTATCGGAGGGAATTTTGTTTTTTTTTTTTCTCACCAACAGATTGGAATATATTGACTTTTTTGTTAATGTTTTTTCGGGGAACTTAAAATATTGTGAATGGAAATATGGATTTTGTGGTAGAATCGACGTCGATTTCCTAGTTTCGTAAATTTTCAAGAAATTCTTTACCCTGATTGGTTGGCATCATTTCTGTGGTATTTGAAATTCCCGTGAACGAGCATTGATCACCCTGGAGAATCGCAACGTCATCAACAGCAATATCGCTGACGTAACTCGCGCCTCTAATACCTTCGATTATAATCTGCAAGCAAATATTTCGTTTACGTCAAATTTGTCGAGTTTTAGAAAAAAAAAAATCAACGCTGATTGAACTAAGAAGATTATTTTGGTAATAAAATTGTTCCGAAAATGCATAAACTTTATAGCACGTGGAAATGACTGTTAAGCTTTTCATTCGAAAGTCACTTCCGCTTTTCATTCCTCAGAAAAGTTTTTACGACGACGAGCATAATTTTTCAAATGAAAATTGATCGGTCAATAAATTGTAAAGAAGTCGATAAAATTTTAGTAAAAGATGAAAAATAACGGGAGTAATTCTCACGCAATAAATTCTTAATAAATCAAACGTGTGATAAACGATCTTAAGAAATAATATTTCGAGCTCGATTAAGTTTTTACGAAATGAAAAAAAAAATCCATATTCATTGGAAAAGCTTGAAATCACAATGAATAAATAATGAAGAAAAATAATTCTAACTTGAAAACTCGTGTTGGTCGTTGGGAGATTGAAGTATCCATGGAACCACTGATTCCCTTGATTTCCCATTTTTTCGAACATCACCTGAGAATTATTGTTTTCAGGTTTGAAGTAAACTTTAAGTGCTCCGATTGTTGCTCCATACATGTGATACCTGTTGAAATAAGTTTTTATTTTTTCAATATTCTATTTTTTAGTAATGAAGGCAAGCGTTTGTATCAATCGCTGAGCGAAAGGCAGTTTTTCTGACACTTTGATATTGCTAACCAACTGAACTTTTGACTTTTCCAAGGATCAACTATTTGGGACAAACATTGATCCTTAAGTTGACCGGAATTTTGTTACTGGAGATTTTTTGGCTTCGCTGATTACGAATTTGAACTCAAAATATGAATATTTCAATTTACTGTTTTTTCTATTTATTTTTTTGAACCAAAACTACTGTACGAAAAGCTTTGAAAAAATTCTGTAAGTTTCCTTAGAGTGTATTAAGTAAGGAAAAAAATTGGCATTCTGATACTTGTAGTAGTTTAGCAGAAAATAATTTTTTTCATGAAAATATACGAAAAAAGACTGTTTATTTTTTCAAATATTTATGAATATCCCGGAGACCATGTGGAATAAAAATAAACGGAATTTGTTGTTGAAATAATAGTTGAAGAACAAAGAAATTGCAAAAAAAAACAGGGTAAAAAAACGTAAGTCCTGCTATGGATCAAAGAGCTTAGTTAATAGGATTGGCTCGTAAAACTCCACAAAGGTATACGCAGGAACAATGAAAAAATGAAAAATAAATTTCTCAGTCGAAAAGGGATCGTAATTATGTTAACGTGTTTTTTTTTTTACCAGAATGAAAAACATCCGGACTCGGTGAGAGAAGCTTTGTACAGAGGGGACATAATTCTGGCTGTGTCGTTGACGAGACGTCCTGATGCTTCGACGTAGAGATAATAACCTGATAAATAAATCATCAATTTACAGGATGATTACTGTTGGAATTTCGAATGATAAATAAACAATTATATGCAAAATAGAATTTATAAACGATATTTATGAAACAATTATTCTTCGTATTACAACATAATTGATTTTCACATATTTATACAAACGAATTGAGTGAATTTGTTAATTTATACCAATGCGATGATTCGTGCATTAATTTTTGACTGTGTATTTAACATTTTGCATTAACTTGGATATTTGGCTTCAAATATTCGATTGTAATTCAAAAAATCATGTTATTATTATTTAACGAGGTTCACGAAGCTCTATAATTATAATAGTAAATACAAAGTAACAGCAAAATCATCAGATTCAATTGATTGGAAGATAATTTTTTGAAATTTTGCGTGAATCTTCTTGAGCGTCGTATTATAATGTATAAAAAAATTGAGAAAGTTTCACAGTCTGGTTTTCGAGATATTCAGTGTTCAAAATCGCAACTTTAACACGAGGTCTTGTGAGAAATTACGAAAAAGACGATTTTTCACAACAAATAACTCGATTTCTAGGCAATAAAACTTTCTTAAATTTCACCTACAGTTGAGTATTATAGTTAAGAAAATTCATACGAATTTTAAACAATTAAACTTGGAATTCGTCCAACGCAGCCCTAACGCCTGAACCTCCTTAAGAATGATAATTGAAATGATTAAAAATTGATAATCTCACCATCGTAGCCAGGGCCCAATGTATGATCGTGAGACGGACCCGTACCGATATGGGAACTTGGTGTATCATGATTGTGTCTTTGCCAATCGAAATCATGAGTTGGATCTTGTTCCCACCAGCAGAGATCACCTTTTTCAAAATCACAGCTAGTTGGAGCTGCAGCGGTTGAATCTTGATGCGACGATTTAATTATTAAGTCATTATTGGTCAATATTTCGTGGTATACATTTTTTATTTTTTTTTTTTATTTTATGTTTTTTTCTACTTGCATTAAAAGTTTCCATTCGCCAAAAGGTAATAAAGTGCGTTGTTTTGAAAATATTTTAATTCGATGGCCTGGCCTATTATTTATAATTTCACAAAATTTCCCAAAAATCACGAAAATTAATTATTTTATCTCGATAACCGATCAACCAATTTTGATGAAACTTGGTTAAAAAAAAAGATCGAAATTGATTCTATTTCTCGTATTTTTACGCGTACATAAGACCCCAAGAGCTTTGTGCAATTAATTTTGTCAATAAACATTCACCAGATGGAATGAATGAATAAAAAATGATTTTAAAACCGTTTGTTGTTTGGAAAACTGAGATTTATTGCCATTTATAACTTGAAGAAAAATGTTTTTTTCTTTTTTCTTTAATCGAATGAAATTTTTTATTGCAGGAATTTTTGAACGGTTGTAAAACATATTTTTGGAATATACCTCTGCAATAAGGGACTGTGGCGTTCCATTTTCTACCATTACAATATATCTCTGCAGCACCCATGAGTACGTATCCAGGCTCACAAAAATAAATTGATACTGCGCCATTGTATTTGGTTGCCACGAGGGCATGTTCCGGATGTGGTAGGGTCGGACATTGTGAGTCTGCGAATTATGAAATGAAATTTCGTGATAGCTGCTTCAATCGAATTTGTGGGCAGGTATAGTCAAAACTTCGAATCTGGTAAATTTTACATTTTTACTAAAAGTCACAACAAAAAGCGTTGAATTTGATATTACGATCTACCATTCATTGCAGAATAATAATAATTGTACAATTCGGTGATGAAATACCCCGTGTTCCAATTGAAAAACTGTTGTGAAATTTCAAAGGGTGAAAAAAAAGTGCGACAGCTTACCCTAGATTTCCACTCGTAGGGTCAAATGGACCCAAGGCAAAATGCACTTCTGGTGCAAAGATGCAATTGCACTTTTTTCTAAAACTTTAACTACACTGAAACTAATCGTTCGTCGATATTGAATCTTGCTCCATTCGCTTAGTTAGGAATTGTACGTTTGTTTAGAAAAAAAATGTCTCGAAAAGTACCAATTCTACTAGGAGTTACGCGCTCCCAAAGTGGCTTGGGTCAATTTGGCTGGATGTGGAAACAATCGAAAAAGTATAGGAGGAATCGATGCTTAATTATTTGATGGTAAAGCACAGATTGTACTTACTGACACATACCGGTGTAGGAGTGTCCCATCTACCCCTTATGCACGTCGAGTATTTGTTACCTACGAGTGTGTAGCCGTCGAAGCAGCTGAATCTGACAATTTTGCCTCTTGACCTCGTCCGAACTCGGCCGTTTGGAAAAATCAACGGCGGGCAACGAGCTAAAAGTAATTCAACCTTTTTCAAATAACACAAAAAGCCAATCTTGGTCACCGGGATTCTCGATGCGTGGACGAGAGAAATAAATGTTGATTTATGTTTTTGTATCGAGAAGCAATTTGTATGAGAAATCGAGCAAACGACTCTATTGCTCGAAATAAACAATGGTCATTGATTGAATGTGTATTTTTTATATTTTGCTTTTCTTCACGTTAATTCAACTTCCACCTTTGAGTCTTTTCTGGATGATAAAAAAAAGCAACGAAAAAAAAAAAATATTTTGCAATCTACTTGTCAAACATCTCAAGGTCGACAGTTTCGAATTCTTCGTTTGTTTGATTATTGCAAATAAATACGAAAGGATGAATGTCTCGAGATATGAAAAATAAATTTTCATAACGAATTGACTCACGTCCACTGTCCCACGAGCTTGAAGCGCATTCGCCAAGAGCCACGATGATCAGGACAGCGATGTACTTCATGATCGGTTTATCGAAATAAATTCGCTTAGAATCAATCCATTAACGTCGATCAACCATGAAACATTGATGTACAAAGGCAGTGATTGATCTTGACGAGGAGCAAATTAATCCAAAATTGATGTATGTGCTGCGTATCACTTTATTTAGTCCTGAGTATATCCTCGTGCTCTCCAACTTGGTTGGATAAGAAGAAAAAAAAACCGAAAAAAAAACCACACTCACGAACACACGCACAGAGTCGAGACGTTTTTAAAGACGAAGGTTGACGAGGGTGGTTGAAAAAGCGAGGGTGTTGCGTAACCAAAGACTCTTGAGATTCGAAGCGAATTGAGCAGAGAGAAGAAGCTAAAAAACAACAAAAGTAAATTTCTCACTGACGAGGAACTGGACGCTTACCAACGGTATTCGAGTAACCGAATGATGAATCTATGTCTTTTTCTTCTTTTTACCATTTCTCGAAATGCTCCTCGGAATCAAGGGAACGAGGGCGGAGCGACACGTCCACATCCCTTCCCGGTTGTGCGGACCAGAGATTGTACCGCTATCTGTTTCCGGTTAATTATCACCAACTAACAGCAACTTGTCTTTCCGAGATGCGACACAATGAAACTCAATGATTTACCAACTCACCAAGCCCTTCTCTTCGGAACTCCACATTTTTCTACAGAATCCGAAAATTTCAGTCTCATTCACTCCAACGGGACCTCGGATCGTTGCCCGATACTTCCAAGCGTTTTATTTTATCACTGTCCAAGGAGAGGGTTGAAGGATAAACTTTCAATCACTTTCACTCTTTCGTTCATTAAATTTCATCGTTCAATCACATTTTTTTCTTACGCCTCTCATCATTTTCGAATGAAACAAAAAAAGGATCTGCAAATCTTGCAGTCCCTTATCCTGGCGTTATTTCTCAAGGCAATCTATCAGCTGCAGGAGTTCGTGAGACAAACGGATACACGTTTTTCTCCCCCGAGAGGATTGATATTGCAAGGAAAAGAAAAATTACACTTTAGTCTCTGACGAAAGGCGAACAACGTGTAGCTTTTCTTCCCCGTAAAATGTGGAGCTCTGCCTCGAAAAAAAACTGCAGTAGAATTTATACGGAAAAATCGTAAAAACGTTTTTGAAGGAGCAACAGTTTCCAAAAGTATTTTACGAAGTAATTTTTTTCACACGGTCAGTCCGATCGGAACAAAAAAAACGTTTGTGGCTAAAAAAAAACAATAAAAAATTGTCCTGAACTTGGAAATCCTCTTTGGACGAACCGTACGAAAAAATCAGTAGCGATGTTCAAGGTCGTAAAAATCTGAGTATTTTGAGTATCTAAAAAAGTAAGTAGGCGTTGACGGTACGCGAGAATTAGTCAATGAGACAAATGGTTGGACGCGTGGTTCATTATTGTTTTTGTTAGTAGTAGTAAAGTTACACGAGCTGATAAACAACAACACGAGAATAATAAGAGGAACAAACAGGCGCCAGGGCTTCCTCTGCATCATAGATTGCAGTCTGCTCTGTTCCCGTTCGATTGAATCTGCACGTATTTACATACACAAGCATACGTCAACGTGGTACGTTTTATTCATTACAATTGTATCAATTTAATTGCTCGTTTTATTCATTAACAGCCAAGAATTGTTCCACTAAATGGGCAGCTGCCTTTCCGAACATTCTTCTGTTTCTCTCTTATTTTACTATTATTTATTTCCGTATTTCAAATGACAGTGACACGGATTATAATCACATGATACTTTTTTTGCTGATTTTACATCAGCACTTTCTCTCTCGATCGTTACGAGATGGACAAACAAATATTTTAAACCAAACATTCATCCATACAGACATTTATACTTATATGCACGAAAAAAAAAAAATGAAATGGAATGACAAAAAAATGATCGTTATTCTAACGAAACGCGAAGTCCATCTAATCGAGTCAAAGAAGTGCTAATAATCTTGTTTTTTTTTCAACTTTTATGCCCATTTGACACTGTTGTTTATTGCTCTTTATTTTTTGGAATTATGGCACAAAATCTTGTTGAATTATCTTGAATTTAACACTGCTTTGACTCAAGCAGATATTAAGGCACCTTAATGGGAAAAGGTTTTACAACTTAATATATCTACACAATTAACATTATCAGGGATACCAGCTGTATCTCCAGTGCTCGTTTATATGCCCGTGAAAGTATCCGGAGCTCCATTTGCACGAGTCAGACGATGATACGCCTCGTTAGCGCCGTAACCCTGTCGAAATGATAAGAGATGGTATTTCGCATTTAGTTAAAGTACATATGGGTGTGCTTTTACCAGTGAATGACCACGATCCGGTACGACACAAAAAAACGAGTACTAAGAAGCTTCTCGTATCATTATTTTCCTCATTAAATATTTCAGGCTATTTTTTTCTTAGCAGAAAATACTCGAGATAAAATGTGGGGATCTGTATTCAAGAAAATTCATGGGATTTAGAGAATTTTCAATCCAGATATCGAGTATTTGAAGAATTTTTATACACGAGACACGTTTCTTAAAATAATTGAAAAAAAAAACACATGTTTTTATTTAAAAAGCCACCAAACTCATTTCCCGTGCCTAGTTAATGGTTTAAAAGTTTCTCAAGTATTCAAATTTATTAGATTTTTCAGTCCAAATGCGAAAAAATGAGAATTTTGATAGAATCGTATTTTTGGATGAAATCGATTTTTAATTTATTTTTAATTGACAGTTTGAGAATCGGTAATTCACTGATCATTGAAATGGTGGAAGAGAAAATAATGATGAAGTTGTCATACCACGTTCCATTGAAAATTTGTCCGAGAATAAACGTTTTCATCGTTCTCTTCAAATTTGTAGAGGAATCGTTTTTCAGGCCGAGACTTCGGTCGATTTAACGTGCACGGTAGATTAGAGGTTCGAGAAAGGTTGACGTCGAGAAGTTGCGAGGAATTAGCACCATTTTGGGCCAACAATATCCCGATCCGTCCGTCCGGCAGTTGGATTCTTTCCGGAAGATTGTCAGCTTGGGGTCCATCAAGAAAGTCAACATTCATTTTATACCTCGACTGCTCTTGGTCTCTATTTGCATTAACCGGAAGTGGAATAGAGGGCTCTTGATCGAACCTGAATTGGTCAGGTCGACATCGTCTCTCGCGATCGTTCATAGCGGAGGCTCGAGCAGCAGAAATGGTTATGTCGTGCGAATCGATTGCTGTGTCTGGTGGTAAAATGGAAGAATGGATTTTGGACGTCTGCTGATAATGGGAAGATGGAAGGGGCACCATAAGGGCAATTCGATGAGAATGCTGTCGGTCCATTCTGCCAAGTTGGGCCGCAGAACTCGGCACAAAAGTAGAATCGCTGTTGTTATTTGTTGTTGGAAAGTAGTTTTGTCCTGTTGTCAAAATCATTCTTTCTGATTGATGTTGAACTTGTTGAGGATTATGATTTCGGTGTTCTTCGCCAGGTCGAACGGCTTGGACAAATCTTCTATAACTAGCAACGGTATTTCCTGATTTTTCGTCAATTATCGTGAACTCCGGAGCTCCGCATTTGGTGTCACTGACAGCAGCGACATTAGGCACATCTGGCTTTCCAAAAACTGGAATTCGTCGAGGATTGCCACCTTCGGTTGCCTCGTAAGCAAAAAATTTGGGCGGTTGGCTGTAAGAATGGAGACTATCGAAGATCAACGGATTGGAAGAGGGCTCGAGGGTTAACTGTTGATTGCGGGGAGACGGAGAGTGGCGTTTTCGTGTCCGCTCGTAATTCCGATTGTCCAATCCCCGTACCGGACGATTTCCAGTTTTATCTTCAAACGCGATCTCTCGAAGATTATTCACGGTTTCTCTCGTGACATTTGAGTCAGGAACATCGCGATGGTAGGAGTTTACATTTGACAAGTGCAGCCTTGGCTTTTGACGAACTTCTTCGATCGGTCGGAAGAGCACGACCGGTTTTCTCGGGACTTCTCGATGCTGTTCGAGGCCCGAGAGTTCATTAAGTGATTGATCATTTGGACATGGGTCTTGATCGTTACGTTGTGGTTTCCTCCATGTTTGCAAGCTCCCACGACCTTGACTTTGCTGCTGTGACATCCACGTCTCTATTTCGGCGTGCCGCCAAGCCCGACCTTGATGTTCTTCCGATATAAAAGAAGGAGGAACCGGTTTATTCGCTAAATTCTCATTTCCCACTCCCATCGATGACTCAGCAGCACTTCTGTCACGAAAAACCGGATGCTTCGGCTCTCCGGATTGTCGTGGGAAGAGCTTTTTCTCGGCAATGTCTTTCGGTTCACTGAACTTGTAAGAGGTTCGCTCGATTTCCGGGCGTGGGAATTCAAAGGATGAAAATCTCATACACTCCCTCGGATTATCGTGGTGGGCGCGACGAGGAAACTTGGAGCGAGTCTTACGAGCTTTGATTTCTGGATTTTCAACGTTTTTTCTCCCCTCAAAGCTGTCCTCGAATCTCTCCACATTGTCCCTATCATTTGCGTTGAAAAACCGATCCGAGCCTTGGAAAAAGGCCATTCGTTTTTCACCAATTTCCTCTCCTGCTTCGCCCTTGCTCTGCTTCTCGAACTCTCTCGCAGAATCCATAATTTTATGTGCATTCTGACACACCGTACGCTTTCTCCGAGTATTGCTTCTCACGGTCACCACTTCCATGAAATCTCTACTGGTTCCCTCGATCTTACGATCCGATAGACCCTTCGCGTAACCATTCTCCTGGGACAGTTTGACCTCGGGCTCTTCCGACCAAGATAGCTTCGGGTTTGGATTGTACTTTGAGCGCACAAAGTTCAACTTTGATTTATGCCCGTTCGCTCGATCTAACTGTCGATTTTCCGTGAGTTCCTTGCTCCCTTCCCGTGCGGGTGTACGGTAATGATAATAATTCGGTTCCCGAGAGACCGAGATTGCACACGGTGAAATGGTCATATGCCCAGATGTTCGACTCTCTCTCTCCATCGGAGAAAATGGATTGTGGCTCGAGAAAATCGAGTTTTCATCGTTGAAAATGTGTTCCTTCAGAATACTCTGTTCAGGCTTTTGTGCAAAGAATTCACAAGGATTTTCCTCGTGGTCCATCAATTCCACAGGGCCACTACGATCGCTGGATCTTCGTAGGATCGTCGGTACGTGTTTCATTGTATTTCTCCGTGGAATGCATTTCATAGTATCAGCCAATTGGCCGTCTCGAGGTGGTGTGTCTAAAGAAACGTCCAATTTTTCTCTAGTCTTTCGGGCTCTCTTATTCTCATCGATTTCCATCGCGAACATGTTCCTTTCCTTTCGTTTGAGACGATTATGATTGTTAAATTGTTTCAAAAAGTCTGATACCGAGTTTATTGTTTTTTGCACGAAATCGATCGAGGACAAATCGTTCTTTTCGTTCTTATCGTTCGTCGATGAATCCTCCTCCATTCTTTCACTTTTTCTCGAGTTTTTCAATCGCTTCGACATATTATTTTTCACGAATACACTCGTCCGATCGTCTTTATTCTCCGGTGGATACCACGAACCGATCATCGTTGCTGAACTGTTGATTGAGGAACATTGATCCATGTCAGAGTCTTGAGTGCAAGCCTGCCAAATCACATCCTCACCGTTACTCGCTACGATGGCTTTTTCTGCAACTGCGGTACTGCCTGATTCGCGAGATTCTTTCGATAATTCTGAAGAATTTTGTTGCCGTTGACGAGCATTTTGTAGAAATGTTTCCGTCAATGTCTTTTGGATTTTAGCGACTGGATCTGTTGGAAAAATAAAGTTTCGATCGGTACTAAAGTTCGAACGGTGTAACTCGATTCCTTTGGATTCGATTAGCTTAAAAAAAAATCATATTTATAATGTTGAATCTTTTGACTAAAATTCGCGATGAAATAATAGCTTTTTATTGTAATTAAAAGAAAAATCACAGACCAATGTGTTTGTGATAAAATTTACACTCTTCGATTGAAAAATGACTGAATTTTCCAACTTCGATTCGTCAATGAGCAACGGACGATTATAATGCAACGAATATGTTTTTTTTTTTTTTTATATAACAGCCAAAAATTCATGTGCAGTTTCTGCCTAAAATAATGGAACGTTCTGTATTGAGTCTTAAAAATGAAATCTTCTCGGAAAGAGGAAAAAAGAGGGAAGAAATCTTGAATAAACGAAATATTTTTGGTTGAGGCAACGTTGCCAACTTCGATATTGTTTCATAAGAGTTGAAAGCGTCCAGGAAATTGTGTCGAGTGTTATAAAATTGTTATAAAGATAAGAAAAGTTTATTAATACCTCTGTGTCGATGATAAGGTTTGTTCTCGAAGTTGTCAATAGAAATTCTGGCACAAAGTCTCTCGTAACAAGTTGCTGGTGACCAGCCCCAAAAATGATCGGAGATCATAGTTTTGTTAATTGATTTATGGGCGTTCGATTTTTCTGGACAATTTTGTAACTGTGCGTCCCTCGGGATCGTCTTTTTCTCTTGATCATAACTGATCGTAACAACGATATTTTTTGGCCTGCTCGGTGAAAATCTTTTGGAAAAAAAAGAAAGGAAACTCCAGTAGAAATAAAGTAATAGGTCGTTCACGACGATCAATGAACGCCAATAGAAATATTTGATGAATTCGTACGAGAATTAAAGTGAAAGACGAACCGTGTCTCGTGGTCCGTTATCATAGGACGATCGATAATCTCGAAACTATTTTTGGTGGGCTCGTCCTCGTCATCCGGCTCGAACAATCTTCTTCTACACTTGTCCTCGTCCCTTTGACGTTGCAGCTCGTTCGGTTGATCTTTTTCGCCAAACTTCGACTCTTCTTGCACCTTCGTCGTTCTCATTCCCTCGTCATTTCCTCTTTTGATGCTGAAGAACAATCGGCCAAAGGAAAGTAATTGGAATTCAAAAAATTCACGATTCTCCAATTCGTTCGAACTTCATGGGCTTTTGTAAATAATTTCAATACTTTGCTCAGAGATTTACAACTTACAAAAAAAACAAATCAAGGAATTCTATTGAACTTAATTATCAAAAAATTGAAATAACGTCTTGAACATACAAAAAAAAAAAAAAAAACAAGAAAATTGACAAAAAAGTTTGTCGTATTTATTGTTTCTGTACATCTCTCTGGGGTTTTTTAAAGACCATCCTATCATTTCTCGAAACGATCCCAATTAAATAGAAAAAAATCAGAAAAGTTTTTTTTAAGATTTTTTCGAAACTTTTTGTTTAATTTTTAGATTTTCCGTTATTCGATGTACACCAAATCCGAGTTTATCATTGACTGGTTCTTTCGGTATCGAAAAACGAAGATAATAGTCGATAATTCAATGTTATAGTTGCCAAGAGGGACATTTTATGCTGAACAGAAGATTGGGGTCGTCTTCGACCCCTTTTCAGGATTTACGTTTGGGAAAATTGGTTCTTGGGGTCGTCGAGGGATAACTTGGGAGATTGCCCAAGTCACCCATCGACAAACCCATCGCTGTTAGTTCAGACATTTTAATATTTTAAGCTCCTTAAATTTTCTTCACCATTTTATCTCCATGTTAGCAACATAATTACTAGAATATCATATTTTTTTGCAGATTCGACACGACGTCTGTTTTTGTTTAATTGTTCAAATTTCGCATAATCAAGGGAATTATCGCTGTCCATTAAAACGATAGTTTTATATTTAACCAGTGCTTACGTATTAAATAAAATCATATTTTTCTCTATCGATGAAAATTGAGGGTCAATTTCATTCCAATTTTTATTGGCGACTCTTTCCATTTTTTTTTGTCATAAAAATATTCAAAAATGGGTCGTCCAAAGGCTGGATTTGTTGATAAACGTAACCATTTTTAGTTCGTTCATTTCAGATAAACGAAATATGAAAAATAATGGTCAATATAAAAGTATTTTTCGTTTTTTTTTGCTCAAACCACACCAGTGTCCATAGTTGTGCTATTTCAACATATTTTAAAGGGAAAAAAAATGATGAAATACTCTTGATCGAATAAATACTCAATTAAATTCGTAATCAATAGTTAAAAATGAAACTATTTTTCGGGGAATCGGAGCAGACACGATTCCTTAATACACTGTAAAAATATCCGACCGATAAATAGAAGAAATGAACCTTGAAATGTATTTATATTTCGATCATTACTCCATGATAAAAATGAGTATTAAAGGAGAATGTATATCCATGAAATAGTATCAATTGATGGACCAATCGGCTTTCTTTGCTCGAAGGTAGGTCAGTCTTACCCCTTTGTGTTATCGAGAACAGGAGGGTCTTTGACGCAGCGGCATTTCACAGTTTCACAATCGGATTGGTTGGAATCGTCGGACGGACGATCAGAATTCGATCCCATTTTCTTCTCCGTGCCTTCTTTTTCCCACAGCGATCTATCGAATGTGATCTTTTTTTTTTTTGCTCTTTTCATTCTTCTTATTTAATTCTATTATTATTTTCGATCAATAGCTCAGCTGCTCTGTCGACCGTTAATTCTCGCCTTTCACCTCGAGTATTCAAAAAAAGATTTTCTTATATACATTCACACTCACTTGGGGCTCGTTTCGTCACCCTTTAAAAGCTTCAGCACATTCCCCCGTAGACGAGCATCGCTTTTTTCGTCAAGACGTCCAGCCCCTGTTAATCGACCAAGCAAAAATCACCGAAACAAAAAGTAAATCAAGTCAATCAATCGAATATTGCCACAGCACGAATCGATTTAATTGCAGAGACTTTTTAACTAAATTACCCATTTTAACACGCTTGAATTAACGCCACATTGTTCGAGCTCCTAATCTTCTATTTGTTTCGAGAGTCATTTTTTTTACAGTAATCAAGTTCACTTGTGTTTTTGTTATTACGACCTTTTTTCTTCATCGTTTTTCGAGGTAATTATAAATTGAGCCACGAGAAAATTACAGTTGTAATTATTACCGTTTTGTCAAGATTATTTCGTTTTTCAACCTCAACGAATTTCACTACTTTATTTATTAATTAATGTTCAATTTTGATTCATCAATTTATTGATTCATTGATGCGAAGAAAATAAATGGTGAATAAATTCAGAGAAATTTGTAAAAAACATGGTTTTTCAAATGGCAACAACGATATCGCGATAATTAATTGGTCGATTGACTTGAAATTGATACACATTTTCATTGGAACGTTTCCCGGCAATTGTACCACATTTGAGTCGAAAAAATTGTTATATTTTACGTTTTGACTCGTAGAAGGAAAAAAGTCCGCGAAAAATCGATAATCGAAGTTTAGCGGGTGGCCATTTTGTAAAAAAAAAAGAATTTTTCTGTCTGCTTCTGACACAATTGCTCGTGACGCTGTTACAGATTTAATATATGTTTGGTCGCGAATCAAAAGTTTGTTTCCGCACACAGTTTTACTAAATCGTGCAAAACTGTGAGATTCGTTTTTTTTAATTGTTAAAAAAAAAAAAAATTGTGTATGTTCTGGTAGAATTTTTGTCAATGTTCAAAATTTGTAACTATTTTTTTTTTCATTACCTCGACAAATTTCTCTTCCCTTGGCTCCTTTTTCGTACAAGCCCAGCATCTGATTATCGAAAAATGTAAAAAAATGAAATACGAGGAAAAAAAGAAATTGATTTAATAATTGACGTTAAAATACGTTCGGTAAAATGGAAAATTTTCGTTAAAAGATAAAATATTCCATTACCGGCTGAGGTAAAAGTCTGTCGCATATTTTTTTCGACTTCTTTTTCCTCGACATGCCGTCCTTAACTTGATTTTCTTCCTCCTGAATAATCAAAACGGGAACATATTATTTCTTTGATTCCATGAATATTGGTTTTCGATTAGAAAGCACGTGATACTCGCGAACGAGAGTCATCGAAATTGATGTTAAATAAAAGATTTAAAAAAAAAAAAAAATGGTGCATAATGTATTACATTATCGCGTCTCTTGTCTGCAAATTCACTCAAAACCTTGGCGAAATTTGTCTTCAATTTTGTTCTGTGTTGCACTGCCCCACAACGCTGAAATAATGAATGAAAAAATAAAAACTAGAAAAAAAATGCGTCACTTTCTGTTTCGTAGGTAATCGAACATTCGTTGTAAATTTTATATGCCAACGTTTTCATATTTATCGTGTTAGAATAAAAATGATTCATCGTATTTATAAAAGAGTTTTGAATGTACATTAAAAAGTGATGAAAAAAACATGTATTGATAGATTTAACACACATCGATTTGTTTACTTCGAAAATACGTATTATTTACAATTGATTTATAACGTTTCGTGTCGAGTGAACTGATATAAAGTCCGACTGCAATTTCTTTGATTTATGCAACTTCGTGGCGAGACACGCGTGACAAAAAAAAATACAATAACACGAATGCTCGCACACGTGTCACATCGATTTTTCGCCGTTACTATTCCATGCTCGACACCGTGTTATGATGGTACGGAAAGATAAATAGGGGAGGATTACTAAATAGCAATAAAAGAAGTTCGAAGGGCACGAGATTGGTGCGATATCCGTTTAAATACTTAATTCTACATACCGCTGCTCGTTTCGCCTCGAGTACATTTCGATGCAATTGCTCGAGCTCTCTTTTTCGTTTTTTTCGTTTAATTTTGACTTGAGTTGATTTTTTGGAACTTTTATCGTTTCGGCCAGAGGCTGGGCCACTGGCCTGCGCAGCTCTACCCATAACGAATCTCGATCATTTTCCCAAAAGCACACACACGCACTTTGAATATTAATGCTTTTTATTTCGAATCATAAATTCACGACACACAACACATTTTTAGAAGAAAAAAAGAACGAAATATTCATCATGTTGCTCGAACTTTCGACAACATCGGCCTCGAATTATACACTGGCTGGGTAGCTCGGTTTGAAAAAAAAGTTTAGGTTATTTTTGTTGTGATACACAATATGAGGGAAACGATTGCGAAGAGCGAGACACTCTCCTCGCTCAGCGCGCTCTCGTCGAGTTCTTACAAACTTCTCAGTCTACTCTTTGTCCACTGTGACGGACAGCTAGTGTGCCACGTGACAAGTGAGGCGTGTGTACACGTACTCTCCTTGCTCTCTTTCTCGCCTCGGCGGTCACTCGATCACGACATCGTCAACACAACACTAACACATATTCCACCTTCCAAATTTTTATAGCGCCTTCGTACTTGTCAATATCTTATGATTTACAACGAGTTAACGACGATAGGGCTTTCGACAACCACGAGCTTACTTCGGATCGTCTTTTTTTTAGTACCCTTTTTTCACGGTTTTTACCAACGGCGCTAATGTACTGAAGCAGTGTACACCGATCCTTTTTTTCTCTCTTTTGTTTTCAACACTTTTCGCCTAGAATCGGGGATTCAAATGTCACGGAAAGAAATATTTCATGTAGTTTGTATTTTATTATTTTTAGGAATAAACATCAGTTCTGTCAGAAATGTTTAAAAAATGTTTCTTGCCTCCAGGTTTCAAATTTTTTTTCGAACATTTCGTTTCGTTTCGTGAAACAGTCTCTAATACGCTTGTGACTAATGATGTATTTTCCTCTTGAAATATTCGTTTCGCTCAGAATACCAGCTGTGAAACGTCAGCTCAAAGCGGAAATAAATTATTGAGAGAGTACTCTGATATTTCTTGTTAAGGAGGTAAGATCATCGTAGCAAAGTCAGTTTTCGGACACAATTTTAACAATATTTTGGCGGTTTCGTTTTTGCTCGCTGAAATTCAATGTCGAGGATTATGGAGAGAGCACGACCGGAAGTTCGGTGGTCATGCACAGTTCTCGTTACTCGTGTATCCAACTGACGTAATTGAAAAATTAAAATTGGTAATTCGGCATGACAGATACCTACTGAGAAAAAAAAATGAAAAGCGTATTTCACCTCGCAGGTCGAGCACTACATATTTGTTATGGTCAAATGTCAGCTGATGCGCTTGACAAACCTAACCACACTTTTCTGACTCCCGCGTCAACGAAAATCTTATTATTCAGTTTTTCATTGTTTAAACTTATTATTTACGTCAATTATGACTCAAAACAATGAATCACATTAAAAAATGTGAATATTCTATACAGATTAGAATATTTGAACGAGTTTTCAATTAAAAGCTCTTTGTTGATCTCGTGGAACGAATCCATCTCCTTTAGCTCCGTGCTACATGGGTACGCTTTACGAAAATACATTAATTAATCGTGCTTCCCAGAACGAACGATAACATCGTTTGAAGGGCTTTAGACAAGGATATATATATATTTTTCCATAGAGAAAAGCCCGTAAAAAATCTAAAACACCGACGTTCGAAAGATAATATTGCATCTAATTTCGTAAAGGTTATAAATTCACCGTTGGAACAAATATATGTTTGTGAATCGTTGATGAAGTTATCCTACATTTTTTTTTCCAATAAAACGTGAAAAATGATTGGGCTAAGCTCGGTAGTAATGGGAAATTAATGAATGTCAGTTTGGAATTGTTTCGTCGAAATAAAGTTGGTGAATAAATAAATAATTCATATTGTATATGGACGATGAAAAATAAATGGATATAAAAAAAGTGTTGTGGTGTTTAAAAAAGTGAATATTAATGAAACTAATCAGTTGTTGAAAGTTTGAACGTGCAATAAGCAAGGAGTGTCTCGGCAAGATAGTACGAACTTGATGATATTTCAAGCGTTTTTTTAATTTTTTTTATTAGCCTCTTTTTTGATGCTATACATTGTTAATTGGAGGGTGAAATGACCGAGTAAGATTTTAGGACGATGGCCACATACCATTGGCACCGCCTCTAGTTTCCTCGTGGTTGTCACCCTCTCTACTGTGTATACATTGATAAAACGCTCTCCTGCCCTAAAAAGTGAAATCCAAGAGGGATGCTGCTGCTGCTGCTGCTGCTGCTGCTGCTGGTGATGTGGGTTCGTTTTTTTCTCGTTTTATTAAAAATTCAGGAGAACAGAGGAGGGTTGGAAAGAATATAGGTAAACTGTGAAAGGAGAGTTTTTCTCCTCTCTTTTAGCACATGCCCCTTTATCCGAGTCTTTCAACCTGCAAAAGTGACGCAGGGAACAAGAGGACCCGAGAGGTTAAATAAAACGTGAGAGTCAAGGCCTATTTTATGCGCTCGTTACTTGCGAAGGGTCACATCCCTGTATCCCGCGCCTGGTTCGTCATACCGAGGGGCATACTCGTTTCTTATTTAACTATTTAATGTCCCGTACCAGGCCACGCACCGTCTTTTGTTTCGTTCTCTACGTGCCGGAAGAAGATTCAACAACGAGGACGATCCCCCGGATGTTTGAATTATTAAACGTTACGAAATGTTGTATAATAATGTATTTAAAATAAATGAAATAATAAAATGCCCAGTTTTTCCTTAAGATATTCTACGCATTCTTTTTTTTTTGCTTACGCACTCTGTTGGCCTAAAGGCCTGTCAGGGAAGCCAGCAGCATTTGAGATACAACGCTGAAGCCTACATCCGCTTGACGGAACAATCACTGAATAGCGATGAATCAGCTAAATAAGAATTCGTCTATGTATGAACGATGACCATGTACGTTTCACATTTTCCATGTACGTAACAACCCTTGGTCAACTTTATCTTCCCTTATGCCGCAGAGATAAACTTACTATCTTGCATGATAATTTAGTACGTACAAAGAGAGAAAAAAGGGGTTGGTTAGAGGATCGAGGATTATTCTCGTGCGTTTATCCGCCTGTATCCCTGCGAACCCCTATCTCGCTGCTGTTATCATTTTCCGAGGGATGGTGATCTGAGGGTAAAGTTTGGTGGAAGAGCAGGCACGACTACAACATTTTGTACGACACTGTTGTTGTCGTAAAAAGAAAAAAAAATGTCGCCTACATCGCTACTGCTTCAGAAATTCAATCCTCAATGCAAAAACGTCCCTTTTTAAGGCGATGTTTGGGACATACAATGAAAATGGTATAACAAGTTGATGGAATTTTTACAGATTGTTTGTACTATTGCTCGCGGGGATTGGTAGAAAAAGATTTAACGAGATTCTATCGCCATAATCATAATCATCACAATATTATTCTTCGTATTACAACATAATTGATTTTCACATATTTATGCTAACGAATTGAGTGAATTCGTAAATTTATAACAATGTGATGATTCGTGTATGAATTGGTGACTTTGTATTTAACATTTTGCATTAACTTGGATATTTAGCTTCAAATATTCGATCGTAATTCAAAAAAATCATGTTATTATTATTATTATTATTATTAATTTGTGGATTATTAATCATAATCCACAAAGTAACAAAGTAACGGCGATATCATCAAATACAATTTTTCCAAGACCATTTTTTGAAAGTTTGAGAGAATCTTCTTGAGCGTCGTATTATAATGTGTACAAAATTTGAGGTTTCATCGTCTGGTAATCGAGATATTCAGTGTTTAAAATCGCAACTTTAACATGAGGTCTTATGGGAAGTTACGAAAAAAGACGATATTTTACAACTAATAACTCGATTTCTAAACGCTCAACATTGCTCAAGTTTTACCCACAGTTGAGTATGACTGTTGAGAAGATTCATACGAATTAAAAAAAATTAAACTTGGAATTTATCGAACGCATGAGAAACGATCGAACCTCCCTAAGAAGTTGATAGAACCGTTTAAGATTTATAACAATTTACATGCAGTCGTCAAGTGGAATCTTATTTTTCAGGCGCACTCAAATGGTCACAATACATTTAAAAAATGCTGCTAAATGCATTTATGCAGGTTAGATTTAGGGCATTCGATTAACGATAGAATATTGGACACTTATCAATTAAATGATAAATTGATGAAGTTTCATTCAAAGTGATTCGAGTTAGTGACTGAATTTTTTTTTTCGAATAACTATCAAACGACAATTTTGTGTTTCGTAATTGGATTCATTGCAATTTCATCGCCTGAATTATTTTAAGGACTCATTCAGGTCACCATTATGAAACTACGTTAAAAAATATTAAAAGGTTTTACCGTCTCGTCGTCGAGATATCGGCAATCAAAGATTCGGCAGTTTTACACGCGTTTTATGGAGGGGCAGTAAAAAGATTCCCATTTTATGGAAAAACTCCGAAACTTTTCTACACATTTATTTTTTTCTTCTCTCAATTACGAAGGAACATATTATGACGAAGTTTCTCTGATAAAACGAAGAATCTATTCAGTTCCAAAGATCCAGCGATATAAAGTACAAACTCCGGGCTTTGCGACATTTTTCCCGCAATTTTACATGTTTTTACGTTCATATAATATAACAATATCCGATTGCTCTGTAAGTTGTATCCAAGTTTCGAGAAATCAATTGGAGCGTTATTTTTCAAGTGTGACTGTGGCGACTGTGTGACTACTACCTTAAATGCCCTAACAAAAGTGTGAAAAAAACTTCTAAACACTTTTGTCGACGATCGTAGCTTCTGGTTTTCCTTAACAAATACTCCCTCCTAAAATAAATACGTAATAAATAGAAATACATTCTCGTCGCAGAAATATGTTTTCGAAGTATTTTGGACACGAAAGGCTTAAAATTTGTGCCATACTATCTTGGACCCTCTCTTTCGTGAGTAAACGTGAAAAAGAAGGAAAAAAAAAAACAAATTCTTTGTAGTTTATCACAAGCTCCATTTTTCACGTATAAAACGATCCTTTGTGAAGCTATCGCAATTCAGCGTTCTGTAAAATATCCTATTTCCAATATATTATGTCTGAAAAAGCTTCGTCCCTGCGAGAATGTCTGAAAAAGAAAATAATACAAACCGCTTATAAATATCAATTCATAGGCACATAATTTCGTATATACGTTTTTTTTTCTTGCCTTTTTTTTCGCTAAGGCCTTTGAGAGTGTTCAATGTCGTATTGAGGAGAGTAGGCTCATACATAGATGGATGCTGGGAAGCTAGGAGGGCAGAAAAGTCCGAGGAGCAGAGCGGTCATGCATCCGAAGGGTCGAGTCGGCTACTTCCACAATAGCAAGCAGCGATTACCTCTGATACGTTTTTTTTTTCTCCTCCTTTTCTTTTCTTTTGCGATGAAAGTATGTAGTATATTACGAAGTACTGTATACACACATTTATAAATATAGAGATACGTGGTGGGTGGATATGTGTGTAGTCCCTCATTCGATGAGATGAGGTGAAAGTCGAGGATGAGAAAGCCCAGAGGGCGTAGTACAGGTCCTAAGGGATGAAGAAAGAAGAAGAATAAGAAGAAGAAGAAGAAGGAGGAAAAAAAGGAGAGAAAATAAAGCGAGGGAGAGCAGAAGAGACATCCGTGGACGAGGAAAACTCACACGAATGGAGCATTATCGCGAAACGAATGTTCCGAGGGTTGCTACTACTGTGTGGCTGGTGTCCTGCTGCTACTACTACTGGTTCTCGAGTGGGATGAGAATGAGAGAGAAAGAGAGAGAGAGAGAGAGAGAGGTGAGAGCGCAACCCGAGAGCTTTTAGGGAGTTGTTGTTCGTTCGTTCGCTTCAACCGTTGCGAGGTTCGCAAGCTTTCGTCGTTCTCTACCCTGACTCTGTCCCTTTTTCTCCTCTCTTCGATCTCTCTCCCTCTCCCTTATCGCGTTTCTCGCGTGTGCGCGAACCCCCGTGAATCTCCCCAACCCCTGTGTTGTTTCTCCTGACTGCCACGGGAGAGCGCTGTTGCGCAAGACCAACCCTCATTCGCCTCGCACTCTGTGAGCCTGAGCTATCTCCGACGTGGATGATTCTCGCTCCGCCGCGGTTCTCCTCTGTCATCTCTCTTTCGAGTGTCCGTGTAGCCTCCCTCAATGTGTATACTCGCGTTATCTCCAGCCGAATGCAAAACACGAGTTAAACAAAATATAAAAACAAACAAAAAACATCATACTGATGAAATTATAAAAATATAAAACACGAGGGAAAAGGCTGATCGTGTTTTTTTTTTTAAACAAGTATCGAGGATCAACCTTGATGATGTATCTGGCGAGCTCAGGATTTTAGTCACGCGCTACTACGATATAAACGGTGAATTTAAAGAGAAGAAATATATTGAAAGTGAAAGTAAAACGAATTTAAAAACGATTCGAAAGCTTTTGCAGAACTTACGCTATGTAAAAAGAAACAAAAAGGCTTTAGACAGTCATTCCATTTGACTTGACTCGGGAATATGTATAAAAATTTATGTGCGTGAGTGAAATTAGAGATGAAAGAATAATCCCACGGGCAATTGGCACGATTTAAAAGCATTGAAGGTAAAGCCGCGTCGCAACAGGGTTGCAGCTCGGGAGGATAAACATGTAAACCCAGTTGCACGGGGGATCACTCGATTGATTCGTATCAGCGATCCTAATGTTGCCCCGAGGTGTTGGGCTTTGAAGCTGCGTTTAATGGTGAAAAACGCGAGTGATCGAGTGAGCTTTTTTTTTATATTTCTAGTGGCGTGTCTCCAGAGATGATTTTAAGTCTTATTCATTCTCGATTAGAAGATAATCCTCTGGTGTTTGTGACTAATATTAATGCGAGACTCGATTAAAATTGCTTTCGTTTAAGTGACCACGCGTGTTTTCATCTTCACCAGATATTCCCTTGACGGAGGGCACAGTTTGAACGATTCAAAGAACGCGGGATCCCAAATGGTCCGGAAGAAACAAGAGGAATATCCGGACAGCCCTAAAAATGTGAGCGGTTTTTTCTGTCAAATTGAAACGAAGGAACTCGTGGCTCAAATGATTTCTCATTTGATTTTGCACTTAAGTCGCGATAGGCAGAAGAGTCTTTCGATGATTAATGTGCAATCGCATATAATTCTATCGATACGTGAATATGTTCGTTAATTATGTTCCGGAAACGGAAGTATCGGCGGCGAAGGATCGAGGCAAGATTAAGATTTCTGATCTCAATCCCAATATCCCTCATCCTTCAAAGCCCCGTTGGCCTATCCATCCAAAAAAAAGCACACAACGGAGACTTGACTATTATAACGTCCCCTATGATTACGCAGGACTCATAATGACAACGCTGAAGTGTCAAATTAGGCAGTTAATGGTCAGAGTAGGTTATATATGGGACGGGCATTTGGTACATCATCAATAATAAATAAGGTATAAATCCACGAAACTGGAAAATAGTAGGCAGCCGAAGGTATGTAATATTTACCAGGCTATATGGCATAATATCGATCGAGCTTTCCAACTTGCCCTTCTCACGTTTTTTCCGCGTCTTTCTCTATCCCAGCTCCGACCTTTGATCGCTTGGAGCGCATCAAAGCGATCGACACTTTGTAAAATGAATTGAAAAACAGTTTTTGCACTTTCTACTATCTCTATTTTCTTATGTGTTACCAAGATGCTACTTAGCTTAAAAGCTTCTAGTACTTACGATCAATGCATCCTTGGTGCAAGGGTTTAAAGAGACGAAAAATAAAAATAAAAAAAATATAGATTGGAAGTTAAGGGTAGTTGAGGTTCTCTCGCGAGACTAACTCTCGCGGAGCTTCGGGCTGTTAAACACGAGAAACTCGATACGTCAAGAAGAAAAGCTTCTGTTGAGAGATACAAGGAAACGACGGGAGAGGGTGAGAATGAGAGAAGGGAAAAACTCACCCCCGGCGCGTACCGCTGTTTAAGAGACGATTAAACATTTTGAAAAATGTCACTAGTCCCTAGCGGTTGTTGGTGGCGGTGAGGAGGAGGGAGAGGATGATGATGATGATGATGATGATGATGATGGGTTCTCATGTTCGCGCGCGCACATGACGCGAGAGCGAGAAAGGAGAGACTACTCTTCGACCGCTCTCGCCAAGTTGTCGTTGAAGCTTCGCCCTCCGGGTCCCGTTGACGTTGTGCTATGCCGAAGGTAGGTACATATCGATTGTCGTAGAGGCTCGGGCGTTGGGAAAGCGACAAGTCGACGCGCGTGAGCGCCCGTGTGTTTTACCTCGTGCCGCAACTTGGCCACCGCCCGCGATTTTTTATTATTTTATGCAATTAATTCCTTTTCTCTTTGACTGATCCATTGAATCATCAATTTGAAGAGCAAGGCTTGCTTCAGTGGCTGAATCAACTTCCGCTGTAACGAGAGATGAAGATTCTGAAAAAAAAAAAATTAAACCATTGTCTACTTTCCTTTGAGAAGCTTCAAATGCTTGCCAAGTTACAAAGGAATCCATCAGGATTGTCAAAGGATATGGCGCACATTATTTGATGTATTTTAGTTTCGGTAGGGTGGAGAATTGTCGACTAAACTTTGCAGGGTTATCAAAGCAACACCTCGTGGTGTAATGACAAGCTAATATAGTTGTTTCGTTTCTATATGTTCGTTCCCCTTTCAGATGACTCTTTGTTCATTGTCTTCTGAAGTCCGGTGCTTGATTTACAAGCGGAATTCTATGCTAACCTCGTTCAGGATTGTTGGCCCAAGTACTTGGGGGTTATGTCAGCATCTCGATTAGTTGTTTTTGTGCTCGGTTCACCATCAGCATCGCTTCTTTACACTGTGATAATTCATTTAGGTTTTATGGAACTGATAAAAAACTAAGGACGTTGGTAAGCCATAATAACTGGTCGAGGGAAGGAGTAATTTATCTCAATTGAAATCCGAATTACAAATAATTCTATGACGTGAATGTAGAACGTAGAATTACACGCTCGAAATTGATAAACTGCGTAACCTCTGAACGAAACTTCAAGGTAACTTTACGATCGATTCAAAACTCGAAGATTAAAGTTTCGCGAAAATTCTTGAGCTGATGAAAAGACTGGAGCAGCGAGCAAAGAAGCACGTGGAGTTTAGTTGAAAAGTGGAGGATGCGTGTATGAGCCACGAAAAAGTGACATGGATCACATGGGTGACCAATTTTTTATAGGTTGGATTGGGATTGGGGCGATTGAATCTTAAGCCTACCCTATTTTCGCAAACTCAGGAAACCCAATCTGACAATGGAGAGTGAGAAAAGCGACGAGGATCGGCGAAGCAGTAAATTTGTCCCAGTTCGATCTATGAAAGGATTGAAACGGAATTTGCACGTTAATCAGACAGCCAAAGAGTAATACCTTATTTGATTCTTATTCGATAAGGATTATCAGAAAGTGGAAAAAAGATTTTTATTACTTTCTTGATTAATGGTACAAACAAAATCCAGGTGTGAACGAGAGTTCCGGATAAGGGATGAAAATATGAAATGAGGGTTACGCTTGGAATGGTCTGTGCGTGATTGCGTGTTACTTATGTGAACGCTTATTTAATACACCAGCGAATGTAATACCACAAGCATACCCACAGAACTCTATCCCTTCATCCCTTCATCCTCATCCCTCTTCTTCTTCTTCTTCTCTCTCTCCCTCTCTCTCTCTCTTTCTCTCTCTTTCTATCTTTCTCTCTTTCTCTTCCTATTTCGGCCTCGTTCAGTCTCTCTCTTTTTCTCATTGCTCCAGGGCTCAATGTTGGAGGGTCAAGCTTCGTGGATCGTATCGACGTTGCGGAGGGGGTGAGAAAAGGGAGCCAGCCGTTTGGCTCGTGTCGGGGGGGTAGTTTCGATATATATTCTTATATACAGTAGTCAGGGACATTCACCCTCACTCTCACTCTCTCTCGCATCGCTCTTGCCTCTCGTTCTTTCCCACTTCACCCCTGAAGCGAGAGCAACCCTCTTTTTTTTCTTCTTTCTTTTTTTTTTTCTTTCGGATTCACCCTCACTTATCCACCAACGTCTTGGCTTCTCTCTTGCGTTCTCTTCCACAAGAGTTTTCTTTCCACACCTAGAGAGCCTCTCCTCTCGCTTTCAAGTGGCCATGGCAAACGATTATATTACTCGACAGGTCTGCATAAGAGCAGCTTTTTTTCAGTCTTCGTCTACACTCGACTACACACTTTTCTTTTTGTCGTTACTTTATATCCCTCACATTTTTCGGTCTTCCCGCATCAAATCTTTCCTCGTTCGATCCCTCGTCTCGTTGGGGTTCGGTTTTCCTTCCAAGTTCAGGCCAATGTTCCTAATTAGGAGAACTCGCTCTCGGGTTAATTGGAGTAATTGTTACCGCAAATTGCTTCGTTAATTTACGTTTATCGTTATTGAATCATTTTGTCAATATTTCTCATTTAGTTTTAATAATATAATGGGCTGATGCATATTCTTCATTCCCTTTTTTTATTGGCCTTCTTAGGTTTTTCATTACGAAGGTTTTTAAGCAACATTATGACGAAACTAACTCATCGACTTGAATTCTTTTTTGTTATTTCAACGAACACTTCTAGGTTGCGCGCAAGTTTTAATTTCCGGTATAAAAGGGAATCGGCCTCGACGTATTTGGCATGATCTCATGTCACAGCCGATCCGACTGCCAATCGATTTTTCTAAAAGAATACTTTACTATCATGAAATCTCGTCCTTTAAAAACAATCCCAATGAAAAATCTGAATATTCGACACAAATCGAGAAAGTAATTTTGACTTCAGTGAATTATTTCAACAAACGAAAAAATCCTAATTATTATTTCGGTGAGTCCAAAAAAGTTTTCAAGCAAAACATATAGATTTGACAGATTTGATAAAAAATAACAAATATCATTGTTATCATTACTGAACAGAGTATAAACTCGGTCCTGTGATCATGATCTTAAAAACTTGAACGATCTTTATATACGAGATGAAAACAGCAATTATCAATATTAGCCTAATTGACCGAAGTTTGTCTTTTTCCCCCTTAATTTCTCATCTCACAAAGGGCACGTTCTTCGTTTTCTCGTGTCTTTCTCTAGACCGAGTTCTCGGTGGAGTTACGAAATGACCGAGAAGTTTGAAAATTGCCAACATTTGTCGATGAGGCGTCGAGTACAAGCGGAGGGAGTCAGATGTGGAACAAAAGGCTTGGGAGCATCGATAAAAAAAAAAAAAAGAAAAAAAAACGTGACTTACACGAATACTTAGTCATATATTTGAAGAGTGGTTTGGCTGGGTAAAACTTTTGTTAGTTTTTCGTATTTGCAGTCCATTCATCCTTTTTGGTGTTTTCACAGATTTTTCTCGTTTTTTTTGTCTCTCCTGAGAGGCTTGGCTCCGTTGGTATATTCGCGTATCCACGTGATATAACGAATCGTTGGATTAAGCTAAAAACTCTCTCTTTTTTCGATCTTTTTCTCTATCGTTTCTCTTAGTGCGGTTCCATGGTTTTTGTACTGAAAGTATCAGCGCCGAAGGAAAAAAAGAGTCTCGGGAATGTGATAGAAAATTTATTTGAGGTTTAATCACATTGCCACAATGACAGCATTGTTCTGAGTGGAACAATGAGTACCTCGGCTCCACATAGTCTCGTGCTATGTGCATAGAGAACTCGGGAGTTTCAGCTACCAGTGTAACATCGTTCTCACGAATATGTCTCTCTCTCTCTCTCTCTCTCTCTCTCTTCTCCTCTCACTAGTTGCGGTTACTTTTCGTCTTGGTTTGCCACAGACGCGTAGGAACCGTAGCGATGAATTCTCTTTCCGCAGCTTGCGGACCCTCTCCCCAATGTTTCAAGATATTATGCAGGCACTGCTTTACGTCACTTTCGCCCTAGTATGAAGACGTCACCTAAAGTACTGAATTATTCGAATAAATTTCATCAAAAAAGCTCTTTAACTTCTGGTTCAAAGATATCCGAGGATTTCTCCACGAAATAAATAACCTTGATGATGATGAGAAAATAAATGATTAACTATTTTAGTTGGATCCTGAATTCAAAGAGTCTCATTACATCGTAATTAGTCGCAAGTATTTTATTACGTTCCTTTGAATCGTAAAAGCTTGACAATCAAATTTTTAACCATTCGTATGTCTTTCACATTCATAGAATTTAAAAAGCGTCATTAGATATTCTCTAATGGTTGCCAGAACACAAAACCACTTTGAAGTATTTCTTTACGTTGGCTCTCTACCAAAGTTTATCTTTCAGTTTAATTTCTTCGGGATTATAAATTCGGGATTCTTTGTTCCTTTAGAAAATACGTATACATATTGGATTTTCAACGAAAATATATTCAAGATACTATATAAAGATCTTAAGGCTTTTTGTTTAATTAAGCTAAAAGAAACGTCCTCTTCCGGAACACATGATGTTTCATCTATTGTTATCTTCCATGGTCTGATGATTGATCCATGGCTACGAATTGAGAGTTAACAATTGTCCAAATGATCGGGCATTCAACGAACCTGCTTGTTTTGCTAACAAAGTTTATCGAGAACCGATTTCCGTTCGTGGATAATTAGACTTCCCGGGCTCTGGGATTCTCGTCTTGCCTGCATTTCAAATTGATTATCGGAAAATTCGATTAAATTCGTACTAAGCTCGTAATTTATCGGGTGTCCATAGTGAGTACGAATTTTCTGGGAGTCTAAAGAATTTCTCCTCTGCAACAACGTATATATTTATATTGATTTTTTTGTATTATTTATTTTTGTATATTTCATATGGACAAGAGATATTTACAATTCTGACTAATTTCTTAATATCATTCCCATTAACGTTATTAATATTAGTAAGAATTGATAAAATTTTATTAATCAATGTTATTAATATTCTTGCCGTTTAGGGAATAAATGGTATTTATGATTGTGATTAATTTTGTTGTGTACTTCTCACTAATATTATTTAAATTAATAAGACGCAATGTAAAATTTTTAATCATTATAAATATTATTATTAATGAATTGTAATTAATTACAAGGGTTTGCTTGCGCTGCTGCGCAGTATTTACAAAATTGACCCTTCGACAACCCTTATTAACCCTTCAGAACGTTGTTCAAACCGTTATATTTCGGTATATAAATATGCAATGATTCAACTGTCAAACTGGTAGGTCACATCTGTCAAACTGACAGCAGAACTCCGAACTTAAAAACCCCGTGGATAAAAGTCTAGCGACCAATCAGGCCCTGAATAAAACGACAACAATGCCCTTAATTGGTCACCAACTTTTTAGAACGGGAATTACTTCTCTTACGTTAATTATTTGTTACCGATTATGCGTGGTATTGGTCGTTCGGCATGCCTTGCCGCGATCCGTGTGTTTTCCCTGTCCCCGACCGTGTGACCGAACCGGGCACAGTGGCGACGACAGGGCGGCTACGGTAGGGACAGCCAAAACACACGGATCGCAGCGAGCACGCGGGTCAGGAGTGGGGGAAAAACTAAAGGCTGTGGCTACTCGTCCGGCTAGTTCGTATACGGGTAGCATGTCCGGACGAATAAGCAATCCTTGGTCGTCCGGGTAAAGCGGACATCTCATTGGATAAAGCGTAGCCGGACGAATATTATTCATCCGACTATCCGGACGACTAGCCACTGCGAAAACTAATCTGATTGATTCTCCTTACAGCGCGCTCTCCCCGCTCACCCACGGGCCGTTTCTCCTACTATACCTCTTGCTACGACTGCGAATCTACGCGCTTGCCTCTACACTGTAGTCACATGTTTATTTTCATTGAATTCCCCGAATTGAATAATCGGGGGCTATGGCATTGTAGCTCATTAATGCCAATGATCGAAAACAAAGCCAGCCCCGGTCGCTGGCGCCCTTTTCCATATTCTCCTATCGTATATGCGTTTTTATGTGGAAAAACACTTTGAAAAAGTAAAAACAGAACGCCTAGCACTGATGACGGATCAGTCACGGAGCCTCACCTCGAATTTTCGAACTGAAAATTCTTCAATGTCGTTTGACTAATCACGAAAGTTCTCTGTCAGCCGACGCGGGACAATGGCAAAAATAAACTGACGGAAGCTTTTCTTTAATTGGTTAAACCGCTTCAAAAATATTCAATTTCGAAAATTGCAGCTATCTCTCTCGCCCTCATAGTGGCGACATAGCGATTGATCCCTCACTTTAAAGTGGCACCCTTGGTTAATATGAAGTAACCAACCAATGACAAGGCATAACTACGGCCCGAACGGTTCCAAACGTTAATCCACTTGTATCTTTCAAGAATTCCAATTCGAAAATAAAATCAGTCGTAGGGTCTTCATTGATTCAACCTTATTTATCGACCCAAATATGTCTATAAAAAACTCAATACATTCAAACAACCTGAACACTTCAACCGTTCTTACAAATTTAACAAAACCTGTTACCCGTCAATGGACGCTCAACAGTCACCTATTTTCTTCGCACCACAAAACTATTCATTGTTATAACTAATAACAGATTGTAGTTGTAAATAAAGAAAAAAATATATATATGTCTATTGTAAATGACTGACATGTTATTCGAGAACAAGAAACGTAATTTTCTGCAAACCCGATTTCAAGAATCTAGCTTCAACTTTTGAACTAGTACGGTTCACTCACACCCGCCCATGACTGTGTATCGATAGGCACACACAGTGAACAACGGGCCGAGACTGATCGTGGCAACATCGCAGCGTCGGCTGCCACGGACTCGCTAGTACCGTGTGTATATACTTGAGTCCGTTGTGCGTACTGTGATTTTTCTAGGAAACAGACGTGTGGTTATGTTGACTTTCAGTGAAGAATTGTTCGTTTTTATATATATTGTCACGGATCTAATCGGAGAATATATCAAGTGGGGTCTACATAAATACATTGGGGATAGCAGTGGGCAAAAAGTCTCAGAGGGGATGTGACAGTGTACGCATATACACACCCAACACAGTGCAACGTTGCCGTAACGCTCCCCTCTAGACCGTCGAACCGGAAATTCCGTTATAAATGTTGAACTTTGTGTACGTTTATCAAAAATTCCTATGAGTGAAAGAGTCTGAATTCAAGACAAAAAAAATTCCAATTTTTTGGTCTGTCAGATGTTGCTTTTTTATTAGATTAGCGAGGCTCAGTTTATTGTGACAACAAAAAACGTGTGCGTTTTATTGGCCTGGTATAATGAAAATGATTTTACTTTTTAGTGATTTTACTTAGTAGTGAATCTATGAGATAATCGTGTTGAAAATTTGTAGACATATGGGCCACTACTCGAATTAAGAGTTGGAGAAATTTAAGCTCGCTCAAGTGGGATCAAGTTCACCGAAGTAATACCTTAATCGAATTCGTATTTAAAAAAACGATACAAAAAAAATTAATTGGGAAAAAAATTACTGCTTTTAATACATGGCGTTTTTTTCTTCTTTTTATCAAAATATTTTTCCATAGATTCACATCTTTTCGAAAAACGAAATTTTAGAAAATAATTTAGTAATTAGTGATTGTTTTTTTGCCCTCCCCTGGCCTTCGTCCCCTGCGCCGCACGTGGCCGAGTTGGACAGTATACTTATTCCCTATTTCATTCATTTTTTTAATAATAATTTTATAACGAAATAATTATATTTATATTATTTTTAATTATTTAATCAAATAACCCGCATGAATTTTAATTTTAATCCAATGATAGGCGAAAAATTAATAGGGAAAGAGAAGCAGAGCGCGGCGCGAAAGCAATGGAGAGAGAGAGAGAGAGAGACCAAGCGAGAAGCGAAAGCGGTAGCGGGTGAGAGAGCCAAACGTAACCAAGCAGGACCTACGTCATTCTGTTTCGGAGGAAAAAATTTCCGAAACTACCATACGATCGAATGAATGAAAAACTAGATTTTTCGGGATTGGTTGGATGGATGTACTTCGTTCAAGGACCAATCGAAAGATAAAAAATCGTAAAAAATGATAATCTAATCCAAGATTCATCACTCAACTCGTTTGTCCGTCAGAATGATGTGAAATGTTTGTGACGTCATAAAATCGTCATATTGGAGTATATAAGAGTACGGTGGGGCTCGCCCTGGCTTTTCTTTTTAATATTTGGCGTCGCACCGCTACCGCGTCTCGATATAAAAATGATATATCCATATACATGGTTGGGTGTCGATAAATTCTAGAATAGAGAACAGTGAAATAAAACGCGACTTTTGTGCGCGGTATATACATTTTGCTATGCTGTTGCTGGATAAACCAACGTACGTACTGCAGATAATCCTCTTCGTTCTTCCCACCGATGATTAACACTCCTTTTTCCACCCTTTTTAAACTATGTACAAAAAAAGTGTATATAGGTAAATTCTCCTATTGATTTTCAATGCTAACTAGAGATGCCCTGGTAATGCAGCGGTTCAGTACATATTTTCGCATATAGTATACATTTTTTCCATGATGTTCCAGAAGGCGAGGAAATATTTTCTTTTTCCCCAGCCATTATACTGTTTCACTTTGAACACAATATCAAGAACGAGGAAACGATTTTTTCATGTATTTTTTTTCTTACTGTTCATGGTTTTACTGGAGCTTCTGAAGAATCCCTTGTAGTTTTTTTTTCGTGCTGCATGCTTTGGCTTGTTGCGATTCTGATCTCATGTTGAATTTAAGAATTTCTTTTGAAATATGAGAGGAAATTGAGCAATCACAATAAAATCGTTGTACGATTCTTCACACAAACAAGTTGGAAGTTTTTCGATGAAGCCGAATTGAAAGTGGAGTTTGACTTCGCAAGTTATAGCTCCAGGAAGTTCCTTGCTTTGCAATGGAACCTCTGAACCCACTTTTTTTCCTTTTTTTTTCTTTTTTTTTTTTTTAGTAAGGAGTTAGAATTGGAAGGACCCGGGCAAACCTTACTAAATTTTGTCGAATAAGAAAATCGTTGGGCAACGTACACTTCTACTTAGTCGTAAAATATACGTAGGAAGAGGTTATGGCTTGTCGAACTATTGGTTGTAGTCCAGCAATCGATAGCCCCAATCAGTGGTATTGGACAAATAAAAAGGAAAAGGGAGGAAAAAAAAAGCAATCAGAAACATAAACGGGAGAGAGTTTTCGGCCAAATGAGAGAATTTTTTGCTGAGTTTGCTTGGCCGGTTCCGTGTCATTGTCGGAGAATTTGTGGAACGATTTGTCACGCTAGATGCTCATATCGATCTACACTTTGGCTAGCTCATGCTTTGACAATTAATCCGTTCTTCGAGTCGACCAGCCACCACGACACAGGACTAACTTGGTTATTATACTGTGGTTCTGGCTTAACTTCGTTATCTGATCATCTAAGCCGGAGGACGCCTCGCCTCGTTGCATGTGCATCAGGACGATAGGGTTCACCAAGTTATTCAGAAAGGACCGAGTTGGAGCTCGGCGTCTGGTCCATTTAAGAGTAACGCTTGATCCTACTGCGACTATGGGATTTGGGGATAAGTCTACGCTTGAATTGTCACGTTAATAGAAAGATATGAGTCGATTTTCAGGACAAACCGCCTTTAGAAATTCTTCCTTTAGCTTATTTGATGCATTTTCGAACGAAGAAGCACTTGGATTAGAACTAAAGACGTTGGGCCAGTATTAATTGGCTTGTGCAACGTTTTTAGCTGCGAATTCTTTGGCATTAGCAATCAGGATGTTGAGGTGTGAAGTGATGTAATAAATGTTGGGAATTCCTTAATTTTTCGTCTTTAAGGAAAACTGTAATGATAAATAAAAGTTGCACCGAGCTGTATATCGGGGTTGATTCTCATTTGTTCTACTTCTCGCTTCCGCAATTTCGTGTCACCTTTCAAATGGAGACAGGATGACGGATATGAGGGTGAAGAGAAGAGAGAAACGAGCTCTACACCGGAAGATGAAAAAAGGCAAGAGGAAAACGTAGAAATGTTGAAGAAAAGCGGGCGAGGGAGAAAGAATTTGGAGGTATGTTTACCGAGTTTTCTTTACAAGGAGTGGCAGGAGAATATCCAAGTGCGTTTTGCGAGCTGGCTCGGATCCAGAACGGGCGAGGATCATGCAACGAGATTCTTCAGCTTTTTCGGGGATAAAAGCAAGCGGGTTCGACGAGTCCGAGACTGTGACACGGTATAAATCGTTAGTCCGATGTGCCTGAAAAAGTATTGACTCGCAAACCCACGAGTACACTTTCAATACACAACGTCTCTTTTTCCGCTTAGCTTATTTCACTCGTTTTATTTTTCCTTCTTCTTGTAATCCTGCTTTTCGAGCTTCGCTTACTTCCCTAAAAGCTCACATACTCCAACCGAGTTCTGTAATCCAGCTTTCTATCGGATTTCACTTGATTGACGTTATCTTAATCGTCATCGCGAGTACATAATCTCGAAGGAGATCTACACACGTATAATTACGTATAGATGCACATAAAAGCCTTCAAAATAAAGTATTACAAGGTGAATGAGAGTAGAAAACACAGAGGTCGAATCTGCGAAATTTTTTCGCCAATTAAAAATGATCGGAAGGTACAGTAGTGAACAAAAGTTGTCAGAATTTTTTATTTTTCTGAAATTCTGATATTTAAGGTAGTAGTCTCGTCACAGTCACGTTCTAAAGTCAAGTTAACAGTTAATTTTTTTAAATTTCGATATATCTTGCGGAATAATTTCATAATGTTAGTTGTTATATATTACAGGAATTCAAAAACACATAAAATTTCGACGAGAATGTCTAATTTTTAATAAAAAGAGCTTAAACTTTTTGATATTCCTGAGTTTTTTCATGTTTATTGGGTTAATTAAATTCCTGGAATAATCTACAAATGTGCAAATTAAAAAAAAAAAATGTCAGTATCGTGTTCTGGTGGTTTCGGTGAATGCAGATGGAAACATTTTTCCCATATGGATACGTACAAATTCGTTGAAAAATTAAATTTTGAACAGCTTTAGTGTAACCTCTGAACATTTTCCCATCAGCCTCGGGACAATTGTACAAATAATCTATAAAAATTTCATCAGCTTGGTAGCATTTTTGATACATGTTCCATGCAAACATGAATTATGAACGAGAATTGATTTTCCTAAGAATTCGAGGCTTGATTAAAAAATCAATAAAATCTTACATACTGGAAAACTGATTGTAAATTTAACTCACCTTGCTTATAAAATAATGGCTTACGATCGATCATAGAAAATAATAAAACGTTAGAGTTAGCAGATGTGTGGCAAGGAAATATTGAATTAATAATGAGGAAAACTTGGTTTACTTTGTAACAGAGCTGCCAACCTTCTGCCAGCGAATGAGACTCTATGCAAAATAATGCCAATTATAAAATACACCCCAATTTTCGGTCTCAATCATATTCGTGCGTGTTGGAAGACTATAAAAATGAAAAATCAATGAAGTCGTTTGTCAGCATAAAGAGTCCTGTTTGCCCAACACTTTTGTATTTACTACGAGGCCAGTCGAGGAGATCCATTACACTCAATTAAATAACGGGGTGATGAAGAATTCGAATTAATTCATAGAAAACTAATCACACGTGCTAATTTATGTTTACTTCAGTTTACGACCCTAATGGCAATTTTCTCAATCACACGTTCGTAAATAACTCTTGTTTGTAGGACTTTTTAATGACGTTAGCTTATAGCACGTTCTAATGACGAAGATAATCGATCACTCGACTGTTCGTGCTCGTTGAACTTGCTCAATGAAGTAGCTTTGTCCTGTAATATTTGATACGAGCCGTAAAATTGGTCCAGTAAAAGTCAACGTACCAAAAAACCTTCCATGAAAATAAATATGACAGGAAATGTCATAATGTGGCAAAAGATATCGATGTGGCAATCAATATTGGAGTGACATTAACAAGTTCTGTAAATATTGTAACGTGACAATCGAATTAATGAATATTTTCAAAGCCATGCTTATAAAACGTTCGGAATAGAGGAAGAATGCTCATGTGACAGTGAATTCGGTTGAAACAATGGCACGTTCTGCTGCTCCACAAAGGCAATGAGAGCAGCTCTCGTCGTACAATTTGACCCTGTCGAACAGTCTGGGTATATTAATGCACAAACATATATCGAGTATATATAATGGCCTGTCCACAATTGTGGACAAATTTCGAAACAAAAGGATCAACGCGTCGATCATTCGGTGGTTAGGTTCGACAAAATGCCGAGCAAGCACACGGTCATACCGAAGTAATAACATCTCATTTGATATTCAAACGAATGGCCATGTGCTGGCAACTGCCACGCCAAGGCTGGGCCTTGGCATAGTAACATGATTCGAGTTAGTCGTGAGTAGTCAGCTAGCAATAAGGTAAACCTAATATATAAACAATGTAGGCTCAAAGTCGTCGTCGTCGTCGATGTCGTCGTCGACGTAGTCGACGGGATATCACGCTACGTAGATCGTCCGGCGGGTAACACGCCGCGTTATTTTTCCTATCTCCTTTTCTGCCTGGAGCTAACGGTCGATAATCTCACGAGCTACACGCTTCTACATTGTATACACGTTTCTATACACATATCTTTATATATATCGACACCTTCCCGATTGCTGCTCCACCCTCTCATTCGCTTCTTGAGTTCGTGCGGTTTTACTGCCCTGAAGCACGAAGGTTAGAAATTGTTAGGGCCTTACAACCACTTGCCCAATCGAGCCAACACTTTGGATATTTCAAGGGCACTAACATACGACGACCGATCTACCAGTTTCATCGTTTCTATATCCACACTGTACAATACCCACCTTAACTATCTCGAAAATCGAGTTTATGGATCCTCTTCTCAATGGACGTACACTTCACACACATACATATATATTTCCGACTAGTATATTTCGATTTATAGAGAAAGTGTTACATTCTCCGAATACCAGTTTGATTTTATGGCGATTCATCAGTCGTTCGGTAGGTGAATATCTTGGTGGATAGTTTTTTTCGGAAAGTTTTGAATCTACAAGAAAAATCATCATTACACGTTGTTCTTCTCCCTTCGGATTGATAGGGCTCGTAAATTTTTACTGTTTTACGCTGTTTCGATCATTTTTCTTGCTTCATCGACTACAAAACGGTGTCTTAATCAGACATTTCTTCGGTTTTCTCTTAATTTAGGTAGGAAATGTAGACACCGGAGCTCTCGCCAATTTGAACGTCATTCCTTCGCGATTTTTTTTATTTGTCGCAAAAAAATGGTGCATGTCTATTTTTTTTCATCCTCGGGACTGGACCATTACTTTGGTATAAGAGTCGCTCAATTTCTGCAAAATCCATTGATTAGAAGTTGCTTGAAACACAATATGGCTGTTTACAGTTTTCCCCAATAACGAGCAACCAATTTTTCATTCCTTTCGTGTTTGTTTTCACGTCGTTGCGCTTGTACAGTTTTACGAAGGATTGAATGGAAGTTTTATTCAAATAACGGCTATTTGTTTGTTCATTTAAATCGATCAGAACGATGGCTCGATAAAATGGCTTTTGATTTATTTGAGCCAATAAGTTACTGTTTTTCAATTAGTTTGTTGACAGTTACACCATTGCGTTCAGATTCGATGTTGTTTTCGATGCTCGACGAGATTAATTCGTAATACGATAAAAAACAGTTGTTAAAGGTCTCTACACATTTTTATCATCACACAAGAAGTAAGAAAAAAGGATTATCGTCAGTTGAAAGGGCATTTTTTGTGCGTAAAGGACACAAGACGAAGTTTTTAAAATATGGTACAAGCTTCATGGTTTTTTTTGTTCGCTGCTGGTGAAAAGTACGTTTGACGGTTTTAGGAGGGTTGCGAGTGTTGTATATGAGAAGAGGAGGCGTCTTAATCCAAGCGGCAAACCCGAGAGATTGTCCCTGTACACACACACATCTAAATAGATATATACACCGCGTTGTGTTCCTGATTCCCTTATCCCACAACACCACGGAGGCTCTCGCCGACAAACGATACGAGTTGGCAAGATAATGTTGCTCGCTGGAATTTTCGCTCGGATTTATTCCGAGAAGACTTCCGATGTTGCTTTCGCTCAGGAACTCACTATAGTGTAATTGTGCATTGTGCCATGATTGAGCCATTGTTCAGCGAAAGTGAGAGAGTATAAGAAAAAGCTGTCGCCCTATTTAGACAGTGTCTCACTCTTCCATCCCAGCCTCTCTCTCTCTCTCTTTCTCTCTCTCTCTCTCTTTCTCTCTCACTTTTAGTCTTTATCCTCTCTAACACTCGAGCGAGTATACACTATAGAATAACCCAGCGAGCTCGAACCAACCCCCGGAGTTAATGACGAAACGATACAACTCGAAACGACGTTTTCCCGGAACCGAGATCCCCCGCCTTTTCTTCCTACCATCCAGAATCGATCTTTGCCCAACGAAAAAATATTCAAACGAGGCGCTTCCTCTCGGACAGCTTTTCTCACACCCTTTACTGGATAATGATTTTTTTGAAGTTCAACCGATGTTGAAAATATGTATGCATCCCTCGTAACCCTCCTCTGACGCTTCTCTCACCCACTGTGACCCCATGTATACGAAACAGCCATCTGTATAAAAACTTCCTTCGAATGCGGAAAATAAGGCAGAGGTTATTGAAATTCTTTTTCATCCAAATGGACCAGTTTATATTCACGTATTAATATTTACCTTACAATCAATTCCATTGAAGCTGAATTGTACACCATTTTTTTAAGCTGGTTTTCGATAAAATTGAATAATTTTTGAAAATTTTTATACTGTCTTTCGATATTCTTGATAAATATTAAGATGTATTTGAATCTTTTTCAATATTCTGCTATAAATTGAGTTTTACAGCGAGCAAAAAATGTAAATTCTATTCATTTTCAAAAGTCATTTAATGGATTTTCGTCAAGTTTTCAAGTCCTATTTGGAACACGATGTATATGGGTCGAGTAAAGCTAGTGGAGAAGTACATAAAATATAGCAAGGATATGCACAGGTGCATTTCGTCACCAGCATATGGATTATGGTGCACGAGAGCTTTAAAGTTATGCTGTCTCACAGCGATGATCATCGCTCTTTGCTCTCACCACGTATTTTCAGACTCCATTAATAATATTGCACACCTATAATACATCATTTTTAAACTCGACTGTCATTTCTAACAGAATGACAAACTTTTGACATTTTCTCGTTCTCATTAAAACTTCTTTTCAAATATATGCTCAACTTGCACTAAATTGCGACCATTTCTTATATAAATCTGTACTTATGTCAACTAAATTCTGGTATTACTGCTGAAAATTAGTTTTATGAAGACGTGCACGAAATTTCATCACAATCGACCAGCTGCTCATCGAGATATCGTTGTCATTGATCGAAAAAGCATTTTATTTTATTTATTGTTTTTTTTAAATAATATTTATTCATAATGTTAAAGAAGAAAAATCTTTCTAAACTTTGTTTTTATCATTATTTCTTTTTCTCAATGAAATCCACGTGTTTTTAAGGGGGGAAAGCACATTATATGAAGCTTATTTTCGTCGATACTTTAAGATTTTTTTTTTCGTGGGTAAAATTGATTAGAATTCAACAAAATTCTGACATCGTTTTAATCATATTTTGATGAACTGTAATGAATTTTTGAAAATATTTTCAACCAAAAATGATAGAGTTACGCCCTGAAGTCCGCTGACGGTCGTGGTCCAGAGTTTTTCGATTGCGGGACGTGTGACCATTCCAATTTTTATCTGACATTCAAAAAGTTTTTATTCAACATTGATAACTTATTTTGTAAGAATATGAACCAACGTTTGAGATGATATCATGATTTTGGAGGTGCTTTTATTTGCTTAATTGATGAAAAAATATTGCGAAAATTGAAGAAAATTTTTCCAAAGGCTGCTGAACTTTCAATTTTCATTATTTCCACCTGCATTGAGGTTCATATTCTTACAAAATAGGTTATCAATGTAAAATAGAAACTTTTTCAATATCAGATAAAAATTGGAATGGCCACACGTCCCGCAATCGAAAAACTCTGGACCACGACCGTCAGCGGACTTCAGGGCGTAACTCTATCATTTTTGATTGAAAATATTTTCAAAAATTCATTACAGTTCATCAAAATATGATTAAAACGATGTCAGAATTTTGTTGATTTCTAATTAATTTTACCCACGAAAAAAAAAATCTTAAAGTATATTATCACCGAAAATAAGCTTCCTAATGTGCTTTCTCCCCCCTTAAATCATCAATAATTATGCGTACTTCGAATCAGAGGAAGAAAAAAACTCGAACAGTGTCGAATTAATTCTGTCCAGAGAGTCCTTTTCTCGAAAAATAGAATTATAAACAACAATACGAGCTTAATGAATGAATCCATTGATTACTGAGCCCTTAAAAATAGAAATTTAAAATCAACGTAAACCAGGAATAATTTTGTGATATTTGATTGTTTCAGGGATAATTGACATCAAGTGAATTGCATCAACGAGGCAGATCTCGAGGGGAGTTTTCGAGGAATCATTAAAAGCAGAGTGATTCTCGAGTGTAGTGGTCTATCGAGACAGGACGACAACGATGTTGATGTTGATATTGATGATTATGCGATAATCCCAAAATGAGCTCTTCAATAAAATTCAACAGGCTGATGACGCTGCAAGAGAATTTGCGATCATCCAACAGTGCGATGGTGCTTTACAGTAAAATGAGATAACGAGGGTAAGCATTGATTGAAACAAAAAACAAACAAAAAACTAAATAAATAAACATTCATGGCTTCGAGAGCACTTACCGGGACAGAGGGTGGCAGAAGAGAAGACTCGAGCTCATCCGGAAGTGGATTTAGATTCGATGTTCTTCCACGTTGGTTGTGCGAACATTTCAATCGTGAAAGTGTGCTGGCGTGACTCAAGTTGATTTGACGCCGATTTCGAGTCATTTCCTCATCATTCAACATTCTACAAACGAAAAGAAAAAAAAAACAAAATTGGTAACAATGCGGATCGAAGGACTGTGGAACCCGAAGCAATGAGATAATTCAGAAAGGCTGACCAGCCTGTGTGCGTGTGAGTGAGTGAGTGTGTGTGTGTGTGCGTGCGTGTGTGTGTCGGTGCGGGATAAAGTGTGAGTGTTAACATGTTGATAAAGAGCCGGAAGTGAAAGATTGTCATGTCGATGAAGTTTACGGGGATGAAGAAAGAGCGAGGCGAAGAGGAGGCAAGCGAAGAGGTGAATAGAAGATCGACGAAAATGGCGTGGAACTCGATTAAATCGTTGTCGATTAAGAACGAATTACGCTGGAGGATGTTTCGGTGAGATTCGAAGGGTGTTTGGATCAAGGTTGCGCGAGGTGTCGGTGTACGATGGCAAACGATCCGAAGAAATTGCGCGATCGTGCCGGTGCTTCTGGCTCCTCGCAATGTCGTGACATCGGAGATCATCGTAACTCCAACGTCACCCGCTTACTCACCGCCATTTTGTGCCTCGACGCCATTTTAATGTGCGCCGGACAAAAACCGATTAATCTCGGCGGTGTTAAGAGACACGACGTTTATATCGCTGGCTTTTTTCCTTATGGTCGTCACGTTCCGGAGAGCCATCTTGGACGCGGAGTTATGCCCTCCGTTAAACTTGCCGTTGATCACATCAACGACAGTCCTACTGTTCTTCGAAATTATCGATTACACATGTGGTGGAACGACACTGAGGTGAGTAGTCAACAATTTTCTCTCTCTCTCTCTCTTTCTTTCTCTCTCTCTCTCTCTCTCTCTTTCTATGTCAAGCTTTAACTTTGCTTTTGAAATAAATTCAATGAAATCAATGGAATAGCTTAAGATTTCGTGGTAAATCCTAATGGACGCGAATGATGAAGTTCTAGACTGAGTGCAATCGCTTTGGGACCTGACCGTCTTAATTCAAGGATTCCTGTTGAGCGCTCAATCGCGTCTTGTGCTTTTTATGTCAAGTTGTCGACCGATTTAGCGAGGCAACAAGTTATCAAAAAGATGGGGGAACGGGTTTATTTAGTTTACAAGTTTTCACCGATAAGACTTTTTCCACCACGTACATTCGGACATTCAATTTAGCAAAGTACCCACGAATTATGTTATTTACCGTCGGATAAGTTACGTTTTGATCCTTCCTCGGAGCCCCATTCCTTCGCAACTCCTTCAACTCTTTTGATAGATCGTCTTGGACGTTTTTGCCATTCTGTAAATTCGATGTGTCATCCAGAGTGAAACATTAACAGGATCGCTTTTCATACTGTGCCGCGTTCTATTTGTAACGAAGTACTCTACGAGATGAGCTCGAAGAATTTGAATTATATTCGAATTTATTTGGAGCTTAACGGACTAGTCTATTAGAAAAGTGAAAAAAAAGAACAATCGACTTTTTCAAAAAAATCAATCCTAACAATTTGCTCGAATCCATTCCCTTATCAATCATTTGGTTCTGATAAATGAAAACAATTTATTCGCTAGCTCCGAAAAAGAATGTGAGTGTTTTCTTATGTTTTTCTTAAGAGATTGGTTCTCGATTGTTTCGAGACTCTGAAAAACGGTTTCCCAAAGACAAATGCCAGATGAATTTTTCACCAAAGTTAGGACTACATTAGAATCTTCGATTTTAATGATTATTGGAAAATTCAGTGAGAAACTATGGTGAGATATGCTCCCGCGAGATTTTCTGTCGTCTCTTCGTTCGGTGTTCGTAAGGGCAGATCTGAAGCAGATGTTCGATAATCCAGAAAGTTCTTTTAGCATTGTTCCGCTCAATGGACCGAGAAAGAACGAGGGAGAGACGGCGGGTTCTGGGTCTAGAACTAGTCTCTAGTTTCGGAGGCGAGTGAAAAGTTTTTTCATTAATCATACTTGATCCGATGGGTGTGGAGAGTCTGGACACGATCGCACTCGGGCACATAAGAAACTTGTATTGGAGAGAAAAAAAAAAAAAAAAAGTGTTTAAGTCCGAAACAAGCTAATTAAGACAGATTTCTGTGATAAAATTCGTCGATAAATGTTCATCAGATTGACGAGCCAAGAAGATAATGCCAATATTTTATTTTATTTTTATCTGCTCTCTGGAGAACAAGCTTCGGGATAAAAGCAGGAAAGAGGTGGGTGGAAGAAGTTGGCTGGTTCGACAACGTTACATCATAACTTTCTTATCTATTTCGAACTCCTAATGATGCAGCTTGCTAAATCTCTATTCATCTTCCTCGCTCATTCAACGTTGGTGCTTTTTTCATTCTCTTGACGGTGCCAACAGAGAATGTTCCAAGAGATGAGCCTTCGCTGTTTCTGATTGACATGTTTTTTCATCGAAATGGAAATAAAGTAAATAGAAATTGCGAGATCTGGTAGTTTGATTGATATTGAAAGGGCAAAGAGACGTTAAACCGCGAAAAGGAAAAAACAAAATAGCTTCGAAGTAAAATGGCTTGGAAAGTTTACTCGAACGATCGATACCGAGTGAACCAACGAGTCAAGGTGAGCTCTATTTTCTACCTCTCTTTCACTCCTTCTCTCTCCCTCTCTCTTTCTCCCTCCCTCTCTTTCTCTCTGGTTCCTTTTTTTTCTTCTTGTCTCTCTTTCTCTTTATTATTTCCCATTCCGCAAGTAACTAATCGCTAAAAAAACGAGTGCGAGTAGCAACGGCAACGGTTCATGCGTATCGTGTCTCACGTCACTTCGGGACTCACTTTTTCCTGACCATGTTGCACTACTCCCTCGTATATATACATTCCGGATAACTATACATCAGATATTATGTATAATTTAGTGCCACTCTATAACACCATTCGTGAGGTTTGCTCACGCTAGATCTCGTTTCAGCCAAATGTGAACGGTTGATGGTTCCAACACACGATCCATTTGAACCAACCAGACGCAATAACAAATCCTCAAGATCTCTCTTCTCCACCCCTGGACTATACAGTTCGAGTCTCTTGACCTCGGTGAACCTATCCATGTCACAAAAAATATCTTCACCTGTTAGGCTCCTCGGAACCGACCTCTTAGATTTTTATCGCCTTGAGAAAACAATTTTATTTCTCTGGAGCCATATTTTTGAAACTTAAGGGTGCGGCTTTATATATTTTTTCTTACTAGGGACATCAATTTTATTGTCGACCCGTCCAACTTTTATTATTTCTATTACTATAAACGAAAGTAGCAGCTGAATCAGCAAAGATTGAATCATTTTTAATCGCCCTCTTATCCTTTCGCTGTTATTTCTGCATTTCATATTAATTGACATGTTTTTTTACACTCTTTTTTTATTGTAGTAAAGTCCTTAGCTCTCGAGCTCGTTGTATCAAACATAAAAGCAATTATTTTTGTGGTGGAAAATACAGTAAAACCATTGCAGAGGCTTGTGTAATTAGACAAAGTATAGCAATTAGCTAATTACTTTTATAGCTACTTTACTAAATGATATGTTTTCTTTTTTTTTCCGTTTTTCATATTTTTAACTAGACACGAAGAGATCGAAAAATGGCTTACGAGTTTAAAGAGTTATAAAAGGATGGAAAAAACGTGAAGATTGACAATCGTATTTGAAGAATAATCGATTTCTCCTATAAATATAATTCATTGTCCCGATTCTTCGTTCCGCTGCCTCGAAATACATCTTGAAATTCGTTGCGGGGTTAAGACTCCATTAAACATGTTTACTCTGCGATTTAATCGTCCCTGATTAATGGAAATAAAGCAGTCGGGATGAGCCATGAATAAATAAACAAATAAGACGACATTTGAATTGCGGGGAATTAGACCGTACTTTATGCGTTAGGAAATGAGAGATCTTGTCTGTATTAACCGAAGAGAATCTCTTTGGAAAGCTGATAATACTGAAACGTCGAAATCCAACCGTTTCACCCCTTTTGTCGTAGGGATGTTGCGAACAGAGCGAAGAGAGATGGATCACATTACATCGGCGAGGAGATGCTCTGTTCGCATCTCCGAATATACTCGCCTGAATGGATAATATCTACAGCAGCATCACACACGAATGAACTGTTAAGATCTTTGTGTAGAATGTGCAGAAAATACTTCATTTCCAGGTCTACATCGAACGGTGATTTCAACTTATTGTCTAAACACTGCAGCCCGCTTTCGAAATGTCAGAAGCAGTGCTCAGTAAATCGTTTAGACAAATTTGTCGAAATCTCAGGCAGATATTCATGGCTCGGGAGCTTTTATTAGATGAGGAATAAAAAGTAAATTATTTCTTTGGGTCTAGGATAAACGTGGAGAGAAAAAAACTGTGGCAGTAAAATTATAAAATTATCACACTATTACAAAGTACTTTAAAAATAAGCTCGGTTTTCGAACGACCACACGTTTATTCTGCACCGAAAAACCCTGCGATTGAATCAGCAGAATCTTCCAATAACATCAATTTCGCTATTGAATCGACGATTTTTTCAAATTCTCAGTAAAGACTGCTTGCTCGACCGGATTGTTTTCATAAGAACGTGGGTTTCTTTCACTTCTTTCGTTCGTAGGATGGCTTCGAGTGATTATATATCAATATAGTGATAATGGAATTTCTTGCAAAAATCACGAATGTGATGGATACTTTCGTAAATTATACAAGGAAAACGATTTTTTTCTCTGCTGAGAACAAAAATATGCTAAATGTTCTTCCACCGATGAATGGCTTCGACGATCACCAAAGTTAAGCAGCCTCGGACGAGGTCAATACTTGGCTGGGTGACCGCGTAGGCACATGCACCGCAGATGCCTATCAATCGCTCATTGGGAGACAGTTTTTCTGGTTTTTTTAGGAGTTTTTAATGGTGTTAATCAACTGAAACTCAGTAAAAAAATAGGCACCTATATCGGACACGTTTGTGACAGTTTCCTGCAAACGAACGGGCACAGGAACAGTGAAAATGGGGGAAAAAAGTGAAGGGGAATAGGGAGAAAAGAGATGGGATGGGCTCGTAAAATCCCACAAGTGCAAACGCAGAAAAAAACAAGAAAAAAATCATTTTTGTTGTTGTTTTTTAATCCGCTGAATCGCCGAGAACTTCGTAATGTTTGTAGCCACATAAATTGACGAGATTAAACTGTTTATTCGCGAATCCTGGGAGTGCATGTGTTTCTCTTAGTAAATGCTGGTTGCACATATCGCAGCGTTTATGTATAAGTATAATACATACTACTCGACTTTCGTATTTACTGATATATACGAATTGGAGGAGCAGGGGAGAGAGAAAGAGAGAGAGAGAGAGACAGAGACAGACAGAGACAGAGAAGAGGTCCCTGCGTTTTATGGCGCTCAGATTCGAACTTCCGATGACCTAGATTCTGCTTCGATGTTTCTCGCTCTCTACTTCTTTTTCATCTCTCTCGTTCTCCCGCTCCCTCGTTCTGCTGTTTCTCTTCCTCCCCCGCGTCTCCTTTGCGTGAGAACGATGGGCAGAGGCTAATCGAAAATCGGTCGCTTTTACCCTCTCGTATGTATATCCGCTCTACCCCTCCACTGTTCCTCTTGATCCGGTCTTTTCGAATTCGAACTACCGGTTCTCAACGATTTTTAGTCTCAATCAGCAGCGTTGAGTTTTTTTTATTATTATTTTTATCTATTTTTTTTATCTTTCCCGTCTCGTACTTTCTAGTTCAACGTACTTCTTCTGTTTAATCATCAATCTTTTCAAACTTTATAGCGTGAATAAATTTTCCGCAATATATCGAAAGCCCATTTATAGAGCTTGCGAACGAATAGAGCAATATCAATCTTTCTTAATCGACTGCATATCGTGACGCTGCAGCTACTGAATGATTGGGGGATCAGAAAAAAGTACAGTTCATTGGTTATCAAATATTTTCAAGCTAAATATTTCTTGCTCTATTATTCTTGCCGCTTTTTTTCATCCATGCTCCAATTTTTTGCAGTTCAAGTGAACGTTTCAACAAGTACCTAGAAAAAAAAACTTCGATTTGAAAAATTTTAATGTGCCTACCAAAGCTACAATTATTGATTTTTCAATTCTCTGCAGTGACGATAGTAAAACAATTTCGTGAATTCTTCAATTACAAACCTCATAAAAAGAGACTATATGAAAAGTGTATGAGAATTTGTAAAATGCTGATTATTCATTGGTAAAACTTCCTCAAATTTCACCCACAGTTGACTATTATTGTTAAGGGGTTATATACAGTTGGAAATTTCAGAAAATCGATTTTTTTTAATGGCATTTTCGGAATGTGCATACATTTGAGTACATTCTCTGAAAAATTCAATTTTATATGGATGACTCCTTTTATAAGGTGGAAAAAAAAAAATTTTGATCGTCGTGTAAACCACTTTCGAAACATTTCTCAAAAATGGCTCAACCGATCGGTCTGCAATTTTGACGAAACCTTTTCAAATATATTCCACAGGTATTAATCGAAGGAATAAGATTTCCGAAAATTATTTCTATTTTTTTTTTAACCATTAAATGAACAAAATTTGGTAAAAAATTGAAATTTCGTCTTTGAGGAGCTGCAATTTTAAAAATTGGCGATACAGCGTTGAAAGATGACACTCCATTTACTTCCTTAAGCTTTTATTCATCTATCGAAATCCCTATCCAGAAAAAAATCGTAATAAAAATCTTTTTTTGGCCTTCCAACTGTATAAAACCCCTTAAGAAGGTTCATACGAATGTTAAACGATCAAACTTGGAATTCGTCTCAAGCATGCCTAACGCGTGAACTTCCTTAAGTACAGTTGAAACATTCAATTAGAGGCGAGAATAAGACGATCACACTGCTCAGATGTCACGTCTAAAGACATCTGCCAGCAGAAGCCGAATACAAGTTTTCTAAGCGCTCTCACGTAATTTCGCCTGTCATTTCAATTGTAATCTGTTATGATTTGACAACGAATAATTTTACATTTTTCAGTCACATTTCAACGGTACCGTTAAAAAACCAAATCACTTACAAATTCAGAGAAATCTTTGTGGAATAACGTGATCAGCTTTTTTTTTTTACAAAATCTCAGAACTCCCGAACATAAAGATCAAATAAATCTTGACACGTATACGACTTGCTTTGCTATGCTATGCAGGGACAAGTGTCAGAGAAGGGTGGACGTTTAATAATTAATGACTGTCAAACAAGATGGTAAATAGCCTTCAAATTACAGATATCGATTTACCTCATATTTATTTACGACTATAAAAATGTTCAGCCCATCAGTCTGAAAGCCTTAAATCCCCAGATCAACCTTGACGAGCAATAAAAAAAACTATATATTCGGAATGAAAAATCACATTACTCAAAAATGTCTGTCAAATCGTTTGTTCGAATGGAACTCTGGAGAGGTTTAAATATTGTATAAGCGGTCATGACCGACAGCAGTGGGTCAGTGTGCGGCTTTGGGGATCTCCACTAGGTAAGCTGCTTCGGATGAAGCCAGAACTTGGGCGGATAACCGCTTAGACATGCACCGGCGCTCACATTGATCGCTGAACGGAAGGCGGTTGTTCCAAGTTTCTGATCGTTATAACAAACTGAAAATCAGTTAAAGTATAGCTGCGAATATCGACCAGGGTTGTTTCCACAGTTGCCCTTGGCCCTTGGGCAAACACGATGCAGTATTGCATTAGAAATTACTAGGGGGGGGGGGGGGGCTGTCTCCCAAGAGGATGGCAGTTAGGGAAGCGATAAACAAGTGGAATTAAAGTGATGGAATGCTTGAGCCAAAACATGAAAGGGTATGGGCAAGGACGTTAACAAAAAACATAAATCTTTGGCTTGTCTTGACCTTACTCACTTTATTCGCTGTGACATCGCGTTCTCTCTGGTCGAGCGCCTGGTCACGTTGACCTTCTCTACTTTAAAGCGTGGCAGTTAAACTCGAAGAGGATAAAGAACTATTGGTACCGCTCGCGATGCTTCCCATAGTAACCAGTATGCTCGGCCATACCTATTCACTCTACCGAGTAGTATTTATACGTGCTTCAATGGTAAATACACGCATATTAAAGACTCATCGAGGCAGATATTTGAGAGAATGAGAGAGGAAAATCGACATCTGGCGCACCTATTGACTACTCGTGTATATACATACACGAAGGTCTTCGAGGAGTGACGTTTGATGGGTTATTTATAGACATTCACGTAGACATACAAGTGACGGTGTATGGGTCGATAGTCGAAACTCTCGTTGCGGTAAATAGTAAAACGCAGGTGTTCTGCTCGTCGTGGTATCGTATCCATAAAAATGGCACATTGGATATGCCACACGATGCTGAATTATTTTAAAAGTCTAATATTCTACTCTTTTTTTTGTTTTTTTTTTTTTTTTTTTTAACCCAGTAGCCTCGCTTAAGCGTTTTTCTATAGAACTCTCGACTATTTTGAGCACATATTTAAGACACTGTTATGAAACTTTTTGCACAATTTCAAAAGAATTCACCGTCTCGTATTCGAGATATTGCCAGTCAACGATTGCACAGTTTTACACGCTTTCTCATTTGAGAGCAGTTAAAAAATTCTTATCGCACCGAATAACACAGAAACTTTTCTACAGATTTTTCTTCTTCTTTCTCTCAATTGCTAAGGAACATATGAAAAAGTTTTTCTTTAAAAATGAAGAATATCGACCGCTCAGTTTTGGAGATACAGCGATATCAAGTTTAACCTCTGTTTAATGTACATCTGACATGTTTTTCCAAAAGTTTGTGTGTTTTTACATTCCCATAAAATGCAACGACTAACGTTTTCACGTTATTACCAAAGTAATATCCAAGTTTTCAAAAATTAACCAGTGCCTTAACTTTTGAACGTGACTGTGGCGAGACTAATATCCTTAAATGACAACTTTGTAACTTCTCTTTGCAATTATTAACGTAAAAAAGGCGCGAGTCATTTCATTTTTATTTCTCACACTTTGCGGTACATTTTTTTCTACCTAATTTGCGGGGAGGGCATGTATCGACATCGCACATGGAATATATTCTGATATTCATCAGTCATGTTTGATCTTCTCTCCCATGCGGATTTGCGAAATTTCATTACCAACATTCCTACTCGTGTGTTCAACCAGCGAGCAAGAGAGGTGAGAGAAAGAGAGAGACCGAGAGAATGAGAGAAAGAGAGAAATGAAGAGAAGGAGAGAAATGGTTCTCCCAACAGCTACATTGAATGAAGGTATTATTTCGGTTTGACGATCCTTCAAAATCGCATGTACACAGACATTTTGCCTGGCTACGTCGAGCTCGCCGATTTCCATTAAATCCTTTAATCACAGTAATAATATATATACGAGGCACTCTCGCTCCGAATTTTGGACGATCCAGGTAGCATTGTGATGAGTAGTAGTTTTAGTACAACACGAAAACTATATGAGTATGATCACAGCGCGTATACGCATACGTTCAACCGCGGTAGAATGAAATTTTAATGATTTATTCAACGACACACTAAAAATATATCCATCGCTAAATCGAACGAGCTCTCGACTATTTCGCTCCTCGCCCTTTCCCTCGCGCACACATTCACTCCATGTAATTCATATACATAACAAAATTCCCTTCAACAATAACATCATTTCCCCAATGAGAATAATGGCCGAGGAGACGAGGATCACGTCCTTTATAGATTGAATAACTGATTTCAACACGACCATCCGTCGAGAATAGCCGTCGTCGCAACGTCACAGTAATTGTTTCAATATGAACTGTTTTATTTTCCTAATCGAGTCTCCTCCTCAAACTAATCACCCATTTTATTGGTGCTTCTCTCGTTTGTTGTACAACGTGAAGTATTTGAAATTTCTCTTTTTTTTTAAAAACCTTTTTTATCGACCTCCCTGGGGTCTCGAACATACGATCATGGTGTTGGCCGGGGGTGGCAGCAATCCGCTTGCGCACGGCTGGTGGTCGCGCACTGCTGGGCCCAGGACATTGTCTCCGTGTTTCAGACACCGAAGGACGCAACTCTGGCTACGTCAGGGTTGCCCCCAGCTTCACTTGTATGCCAAGTTCACACTTTGTGATAGGCAGCAGGCATGGCCCGTATGACAAGTTTTTATATTTATTCATTTCCGTATTTTGGTGCCTGGAGTCAAATCTGCTCGTTTTTATTTCGTAATCAACAATTTTGTAGATGCTTTTTTTAAAACGATTTGTGTTGAACAAACATTTGATTATTTTAAATACTCTTGTTCGTGATTAAAAATTGAAAAAATTGGGGAATGTCAATGTCAGAAATCCGTTTGTTTTGCGGGAGGCAGGTTGAATCAATTTATATGTAGATTTATATACGTTCTCTCTGACAATACACATTTCACGGACTTGTATATACGAATTTCCCACGGGAAAACAAGGAAAATTCATGCCTGGGACAATTTGACTCTCTATTGCACGGTGATTCTCTATTAACGTCGGGGATTTCATCCCCGAAACGCTGTGGATCACGAATAGAATTATAGAGAGCTTGAATTTTCCTCGTTTTGGCGCCATTTGTTTTAATCAATTTCTTTACTATTGAACTAACCCGGTTCGTTAAACATTTCATGCTTTTCCCATGTTCGTAATATCGACATTTTTAATTACTACGATTGATACCAGTAGAGGTTTCAATTTGTTGGAAATATTCAAGAATTTCTAGCCCTTTTTTCCAATCGTTCAAAAGCTCTCATGATTACACATTCAATTGGTTATTAATTAGTTATTATCGTTCGGGAGCAAATGATTTTCTCGTGACGATCAAATCTACGCAATATCACCACTAATTGCCGCTTCCAAGTTTCACGTCACTTACCACTTTATCAAATTGGTGATAATTTTATCAAATTGTTTTTGCTCGTTAACATCCGTTAATTAGTAACGTTGCACTTTCACATTTACAAACAATTTACGTTTTCAATGTGTTTCACTTGGATCAAATGTTGTCGAGTGTTTGTAAAGATATTTACAAGGAAAAAAGACGAATTTATAAATCTGTCAATTTTCTGGAATAAATCTCAAAAAACCTGAACATAAAGCATCGCTGAATTTCTTTAGTTCAAACGTACGAAGTTATATTCCGACGTTGGGACTGTACTAAACGAAAAATAACTTTTGTTCTAAATTTCTAGAAATATTAATTCGCAAAATCGAAGAAAACTTCAGAAAGTGTTGATTTCTTCAAAATTATAGTCTTATTTGTCATGATTTAATTCGCGACATTAATCTTTATGAATTTTTCATATGCCCAAGAACTTTTTTCATCCTTACAAATTTGTATTCACGCGCGCGGATATGATCCCCATTGTTTAAGCGTGGCAGGGACGATCCTTTTTCACCCCATCCATATTGGTACCTATTTTTCTCGTGTATTTTCTATCCTTCCCAGCCATTATTCTCGATGACGTCTATCTTTCTTTCCGATTCTATTTTCCTCCGACCCTTCGTGGCTATATAGGGCATAAAATTTTATTCTCGTTTTTTTTTCCTCCTTCTTGACTGTCATTTCATCAGGAATAAAAGGGGTTGGTTTCGGTCTCCCGCACATAGGGTGCGGAAGGGAAAGCGGAAAAGTATTTTCGCAGAGGGAATATTGGCCATTTCCATCGTAGTAGTAGAGTTCGTGACCGCGAAACGCGAGGCGTAGATTTTCTCCGCTTCCGGTTGCTTCATTCGACGAAGAATAATTTCCCCCGGCGTATCCAACATTTTCATTGGAGATCGATGGATAATATTATTATTTTTCTTTCCTCTCGCATATATTTGCAAAACGAGAAAACCTTTTTCCTCTTTTTTTTGGGCCCCATATCATTTTTTTTCTTTTTACGTAAAACACAACGAACCCTTTCAAATCTTCGAGAAACATACGATCCTGTGTTTTACAGACCGAAATATGTTTTTCTTCGTTTTTATTTTTCACGAGTTCTCGCTTCCCTCATCGGGTATAAGCTCCAGATCCTCAGGGTTAATAAGAAACGTACGTGCAAGTACAAATGTCTCTGAAAACGAGGGTGAAAGATGCCGAGCATTATATGTTCGCGTAATAGGCCATGGCTCGTGCACTCAGCTCACGAATAAAAACTCCAATGAGTTACGCGACAATTTTATCTTCCATATAAAATGTGTTGAAAGTAGACCGAGCGCAGTTGTTCACCATAAGTTTCATAATTGCATACGCGATCTTGCGGACAGGTTGTTATCAAGTCTAATGGATCAATGAGCAATTCGAGTTCTAGTCTATTACGTTCACGTGAACCGTTACATCGGTGATGATTCATGGTTGATGACCATGCACTTCGTCAAAGTTATTGCATTCGGTCTCCACATGTTTTTGTGCAACGTTTCTGCCACTTATTGATGCCCGTGTACAATCATGAATTTCATATTTATCATTTTAATGCTGCTTTTTATCCAAATGCAAATACAAATTAATTATTAAGTTTTACGGACTTTAATTTGTTATTTTATATTAAGGTGGACCGGTGATTTCGAAACCTTTCGAAATGAGGGGCTTCAACATTTTTGTAGATCATTGAAATTAGGATATAAATCGATGTTTATCATTTGAACGATAATTAGCATCTGGTTTGACAGTAATTTATTGTTAAACATCGACTCTCCTCTGACATTTGTCTCTGCCAAAGTAGCAGAATCGTAAATACGTCGAAATTAATTGAATTTTAAATGTCAGGGATTTTAAAGATTTTGTAACAAAAAGTTGATCACGTTATTCGGCAAATATTCTTGAGTATGTAATTGCTTGCATTTTTGAACTTTAGCGTTGAAAAGCGACTGAAAAGGAAAAAATTATTCGTTGTGAAATCGTTATCACGAAGCAAGTTTTCTATTTAAAAACAACTGAGTACATTAGACGACGTTTTAGCCATCACCGATCTTCCTCAACTGTCAGTATTTATGGACATTTACGAATTATTTTTAGTGGTTGAATTATGTTGAATAAAATTGCATGAAAAAACAAAAGATTTTTAAGAAAACGCACTAATATTTTTCTCCATGAATAGAAAGCCACGAAGATTTTTCAACGTAACCGAAACTGATGGAGTTATAATCCATCTTTTATCACCGTCAATTTAAATCCAACCATTAATAAAAATGATTATACGAATTTAGCACCGATTTAACTCAAGTGGATCGCAGTAGTTACCTCTTAAACGTATGGGAAGCTATCTATTAGTCTTTACGAATCCATTTCGGTTCGTTCGAGAGGGATAAGAAAAAAAAGGAGGGAAAAAGATGAAGCTCTTTTCCTTCTTTTTCGTTTTCACCCTTTATTCTTACCCTCTTTACAGTAAAAGTACAAGCACGTATAGTACACGGTGCCGCGAGTATAGCCGAGTATCTCGGAAATCCGATCGTCGATATTTCGACTTGAACGAGAATGCTCGTGAAAAATATGCGTGGGTGATGGCACTTCCGAGAGAACGGAGCAAAATATATGACGTTTATCCGCATCTCTATAGTCAAAGAGAAACAGGATCCGTGAATAGGCTACCGTGTCTGTGTCTTTTTCTCTGTATGTGTGTGTGTGTGTGTGTGTTTGTGTGTCTACGTTCGCTCGCGGTATTGTAACTAATGGCTTAAATATTTCTTTCTCGAATCGCAAGGGAATAGGACACTTGAACAGTGAGTTGGGTGAATTTAAAGTTACCCTCTCTTCATTTTTATCAAATCTAATCTTCGGATGTGACTGCACAAGATATATAGATATCCAATGACAAGAACTATGGTCCTTACATCATTCTCTAGAAGTTATAGTCACTATCTCCTTTTACAGATTTATAAGCTGAAGAATTTGTCGTGTGGAATCGCAGTTTCTGTCCTAAAACTCATCATTTTTAAACGTCAAAATGTAAGCATTTTTCTTGATCAAATGACACAGAATAAAAAAAGCTCACGAGCAATCATTGCAATCAAAATTCAGACGTAACCGTTTTCGAATACGTTTGTATTGTTAATGCGAAATTTATCTGCGGAGCTACTCCATGTAAATTCTTCGAATCCCTAAACAAAACCACTCCGAATCTGTAGATCTCGGCAATCTTTTTTTTCGAACGTAAATGATACAATGCGGGGTAAACAATTGTGCCAATCTACTATTCTACATAAAATCTTCTTCCTATACGATAAAAACGTTCAATTATACACCGTTTTCTTCGTTTATTGATACCAAAGAGAATCGGTGCACGACAAATGATGATAAACTTGTAAAAAGTATAGAAGTTTCGTAAAAACCATGGCAAGTTTTTTTATCAAAAGAATTATCGATTTCTTTCTAATGAATCGATTAAAAAATTTCAAACGGTGTTTCGAATAAAAAAAAAATCTAGTTCTATCACAACAAAGAATAGTCAGGTATTTTCTCAATAAAAGGTAATTATTTTAACATTTGAGTGTTTGATACTTGTCGCGGATGTTAAACGAGGCAGGGTCAACGAAAAATCATTAAACTACTATTTTTTTTCACAATATTTGTTTCGAAATCGTGTGATAGTACAAAACCATCGTCCGATTTGATATCAAAATAAAAATACATTTTTTGTTGACCTTTTCTGCGACACAAACCTTGCAGTTGGTTAATTATAACAACCCGAATGTTTCATTCGGCGCAAATTCTTCCTCGTATGCAATAACAGAGTTGAATTAGTAGAATTCTCTCGGTATTTTCATAACGAAGAGAATTATATACGACGAAGTTGCATTTGGATAATATTTCATTGCGGAAACTCCATAAAACGAGAAAAAGTTATAGAAAAAAATGTAATAATGAAAGAAATTTGAAATTCCCGTCGGTTTTTTACTCGTTCTGGAATTTTTTGTTGTATTTATAGTTACAAGTTAACGAAGGAAATGTCAGAAAAAATGGTCTCTGTTGATATGAGACACTCTAGAACGCACCCGATAAAAAAATACTCGTATTTATTTGCTCATGTGTCTGTAAATGTGTGTCAATAACTCGAACTACTCTGGACAAAAGTCGAACACAATAGAACCATATTCATACCCTGATCTTATCGATCGAGAAGTCAGAATCTCGATTCTTCAAAGTTGATGCCCAGGGCGATAGCTATGGAGTAAGAAAAGCAGGAAGACATCGATGCTCACTTAACCTCTTTTTATTTTCTCTTGTTCCCTCGAAAGGGGTCGCCAGGGCAATGTATTCACAACTATATTCATCCTTAATACGACTATTGTGAAGTTTAATCGAAAAAAAAACATTTCATTGTTGCCATCATTTTATTTTCGTTACTGTTATTACTGAATATTTTGATTAATGGTCAAATCGAATATGGATTTGATTTCTTTAAACATGAATTACGATGAACATTTCGCAGGATTGAAAAATAAACACACAGCCCAATGGGTAGCGTAATTATAAACTCATCAATAAACGTCGTTGTAACAGTGAAAAGGAAACACAAATAAATTAATGGAAATTGAGCTGTTTATAAACTACCAGAACCACATCATACGGAAATAATGATTTTGCACAAAATTCTCGGAAATTAATTATTCATCGTTACGCATAAATTCACCACATCAAATTTTATCATCTTTAGAGCATTATTCTCATATTTCACGAGGTATGAAAATAAGTTAATAATTGTCCGAAGCGTACTTCTTCCGCCTGTTGGCATCAGCCTTCCGGTCGGTTTTCATTGAAAAAAAAATCAGGAGTCAACCTTAAACATCCCTTAACACGTGTGCATCATAAAAATTTGAAAAACGTCTAATTTCATAATTTAAAAAGGTTCCTGAAAATTGTCAGTTTCGCCAATTAAAAATGTTCCTTCAAAAACCATAATTTTTTATATTTTTGAGATTAACAACCATATGAAAATTGCTCTTTTCCACGAAACCTTCGCTATTATGAGATATTCAAAAAAATAAAAACATTCATTCGAACATGCCAAATTGGCCTATTCTCGAAACGAAAAAATCGGTCATTTCAGTGGACAAAAGCGATGGGAGACCTCGAAAAATATCTGTGATGGAAATAATAGGGGAAAAAAGTCCCAGCTGATACCAGCTGACTAATTTTATTTATTATTGTTGACACAGACTCTGTTGGCACAGAGGGTTAACAATAAAATTAGTCAATAATTCATGAAATTTGGGAGTGTTGTTTTTGTGGATGTGGCAAAGTGCTAATGTACATAGACGTATTATTGTGGTCTACATCTTCATGTTTACTGAGGTTAATTCCAAATTCAGAAGCAAACTCTAGTCTAACACAATAATCACGAAACCGGAGTAGAATAAGACTAGATGAGTTGGGAGTGAGAGAAAGATCGAGGGGAAAAAGAGAGAGAGAGAGAGAGAGAGAGAGAGAGAGAGAGAGAGA
>JACEOJ010000212.1:1044750-1114891 GCA_013761285.1 Campoletis sonorensis | reverse complement strand
AAAATAATCGATTATATGAAAATCGATTATTATCGCCCATCTCTAGTCCACAGTTTGTGTCAGTTGGGCGCGTAGTGTTTGCCTCGCAAATAAGATATTTGTTATTTGTTTCAAAAAAGTACGGAGACATTTCTCCCATTCTCGAGTACTTCGTGGTTCCTAGAAATAGGGATATAAAAACGCGCAGTATTTGCGTGTACAGTGTGTCATAAACAGATGATATATATAGTCGAGTGGTGACGAGAATTTTAAAGACGCTTTTTTAAATTGGAAAAATAATAGGGATTAAAAAGGGAAATAAATAATCGATGATTGTGCACGTAAGCTATGAGGATCTAACATAAATGGAGACAACGAGCAATGTTATTAGAATGTCAAAGGAGGACATTCCTCTAATATCGAAACCACGATATGACAGTTCGTGGACGAGGTGACGTAGTTCATCATTATTATTAGTATAATACGATCAATCGCGTCAGCTGTGTTGTTTATCATCGTCTCTCGTCTCGATCGACAGTATTGCTTGATAATATATTTGAGAGTGATAATAAAATGTATCAGTGATTCTCTGCTTCCTGAATGGATTTTAGAGGACTCATTCATTTTTTAAACAAGTAGGGTTAAATCTTTAAATAACCACCACTTTATACATGACATTTTAATCACACAATTTAGAGCCATGTATTCCATGGCACAATCTCACACAAGGAAAAACGGTTTTTATTACGCGAACATGGAATAAATTCGCTGTAACATCAAATCCGAATATAATTGGTTATGAATTTTTGAAAACAAATTTTAACATTTCTGGTTAGATAATTGATTACATTTATAACTATTTTTAATAAACAATTCTTTGACGCGAGTTGAAAAAAAAATGTGTTGAGCTATGCATGTGCCTTTGACCTCAATTTATATTGACAGGGTAACAATTAATTCACAGACTGACAGTCAATTGGCAGGCTGAATCAATAAACAAGTCCACAATCAGTTGACAGATGACACTTATTTGACAGGTTGAAATATTTTGTACCGAAATCGCCGATCGATGCTCCGTTCGTGCAATAACAATCACACAACGTTCTTAGAGCCTTTCCATAAATCAAGCGTCGATTGACTAGTCAACCAGTTTTTGCCCTGTTGACAGCCAATCGACAGATTGCCCAAAATACTGTATTACACTTCTTATTCAGGCTTCCTTGAGCGGATGCTAGTCGCGTATAGAAAATTCCACAAGATATCTTGCGTTACTATCGTCCAGTAACTGTGTACGAGTTTAAAAAAAATTGCATTCGTATAAGAAACTCGAATGGAAAATATGCGAAAAATGGAGGAATCGTGGTGGAAAGAGGGTATCAAGAGGCATGTTTTTAAATCTCTTCGCACCGTTATTTATAAATATTGAAATTATTCTTTTTCACAGCTTTTTATTCCAATTTTCGTTTATAATCAATGCTCTAACTGTGTGTTCCGTATTTCTACTTTTGTTTGCAAATGTTTTTGAATGTTCCGACTCCTTCGTGTTATCAATTGTTTATATCATTTGTTCGCATTCGCGATAAATCGCAATTTACAGATGCTGCACATGGATGTGGCGGAGATGCTGCAGGAAACGAGAATTGCGAGCAAGGACCATTCACATAGGACAACCGATGCACGAAAAATTTCCTACCAACGTCATAAGAAACCAAAAATACAACATTATCACGTTTTTACCACTGGTACTATATCCCATGATTTTTTTTACGTTTCTCCTTTTAATTTACATCATTACAAACCTGTTCTTTTATCTTATTTCTTCAGGTCCTCTTCCAACAGTTCAAATTCTTTTTAAATCTCTACTTCCTGATCATGGCGAGCTCGCAGTTCATACCGGACATCAGAATAGGATATTTGTACACGTATTGGGGACCCCTGTGCTTCGTACTGACCGTCACTATTTCTCGCGAAGCTGTTGACGACTTTCGACGCTATAAACGAGACAAAGAAGTCAATGGACAAAAATACTACAGGCTTGTCAGAGGCTCCGATACTCCGGAATTGGTACCTAGCTCGAAACTCAAAGTTGGCGATATGGTTAGTGAATTCTACATGTTAATCCTCCCAAAGAAAAAAAAAGATAACATTTTACTTCCACTTTTTATTAGTGATTCTTTATTGGTATCAGTCTTTGCGTCACAAAATATTCCACAAGAGTTATCGAAGAGCGATGGAATTTCTACGATTTTTCGTAACTACTATTTCGCAAAATCTTTTACCATGACTGTTCCTGCAGAACTAGAATCTTCTCATGATTTTTTCTGAAAATATTAATCTCCACTATTTTTCGTGACCAGGTGATTGTCGAGAAAGGTCAAAGAGTTCCAGCCGATTTGGTTTTACTTCGGACAACTGAAAAGTCGGGAGCGTGTTTTGTTAGAACGGATCAATTGGACGGTGAGACGGACTGGAAATTGCGTCTCGCAGTCCCGGCGACTCAGAAACTCGAGAATGATTCGCAGCTTTTTGACATAAAGGCTAGTTTGTACGTTGAAAAACCGCAGAAAGATATTCATGGTTTCATCGGAACGTTCACGAGGGTAAGACCATTTTTTGTGCTAACGGAAAAAATCCTAGAAATATAAAACAATAAGAAACTGATTTACGAACTTTTCGATGCCCGGTTGACGATCAATTTTCAACAGCATTTTAATTGATGAACATTAACTTTTGATCGTCAGGACGATGGCTACAGTAGCGAAGAAAGTCTTGGTGTCGATAATACACTCTGGGCAAATACAGCAGTAGCTTCCGGTTCGGCTCTCGGAGTCGTTGTTTACACGGGACAGGAAACCCGCTCGCTCATGAATCATTCAGCTCCGAGATCGAAAATTGGATTGCTTGATCAGGAAATCAATCAACTGACGAAGGTAATTGTGAAGATATTTTAAACAATTTACGGCCAAGAATAATAATTGGTCATGAATATTGGTGTCAACGTAATCTTCCAATAAAAAAGAATCCCGTTTCATCCCATGTTGAGGTTGGTTGAGGTTTGACGGCCCTAAAAAAACGTTGAGGTCACAACTACAAAAATAAAATCCTTTAGGAGACTGCTTCAACATAAAAAATTGAGGACATATATTTCCCTTAATTAAATTTACAAAGAGGAATTATTTTTTCTTCAATTCACATTCCATTCATTTTTACTTTCCTTATTTTCTCTTCAGGTCCTCTTTTGTGCTGTTCTTGGATTGGCTCTCGTGATGATGTGTCTAAAAGGTTTCAGCGGCCCTTGGTATCGATACATGTTCCGATTCGTTTTGCTCTTTTCGTACATAATACCGATAAGTTTGCGAATAAATCTCGACATGGGAAAAACATTTTACGCTTGGTGTATACAACGAGACAAAGAAATAAGTGGAACGGTGGTACGTACGACAACGATACCCGAAGAACTTGGTCGTATATCGTATTTGCTGAGCGACAAAACAGGCACTTTGACGCAAAACAAAATGGTTTTCAAAAAATTGCATCTTGGTACTGTCTCCTACGTGCAAGAAACTTTCGACGATATTACCGCCGTTTTAAAAAATTGTTATTCGAGCTCAAGCTCCGAAAATTCACCCACAAAAGTTAACGTTATCATACAATCCGGAGGCAAAGTCAGACGTTCCGAAAGCACGAGAATCTACGATGCGGTTCATGCTTTGGCTCTCTGTCATAATGTCACACCCGTTTATGACGATTTGGCTAAAACAAATATTCTCGACTCTGTGAGCGTGGAAACTGGCGAAACTGGATCTATACAAAGGTACAATTAATTTTTAATCTATACTTTTTGCTTTTGATGGCACGAGTCGAGATTTCCAAAAATTATAATGCATTAATCAAACGATTTAGTTACTTTGTTCCAATGCTCCTGAGTGTTTTTTTTTTACTGAATTCGGAGGGAATTGAAATTTTTTAGTTTTTTTCTTACGAACTACGAAAATACAGCAGAATGTTTTTTTGACGAATACGTTTTTTATATTTCAAGTTTGCTTTACGAAGTTTTATGGACTGCATTGAGTTTGCGAGTTGAGAAATTAATAAATTTGATGAATGTATAAAAATATTTTTAACCCAATCGGTTCAACTCAAATTTACTTGACACTTTCAATTATAAAATGGTTTCTAACACTTTCAATTATAAGGTTCCACAAAACTTGATTTTTTTAACGGATAGAAAAAAAGTTTTCAATGTAATTTTCACGGTGAAATAATAGTTAATCAAATTCAAGCATTATTCGAACATGTCTTCGGTTTTCTCAACAGTCAAACCGAATCGGATCAACATTACTATCCAGAACAAACGCGGAATTATCAAGCTTCGAGTCCCGACGAAGTGGCCCTAGTAAAATGGACCGAAGAGATGGGTCTTGCCCTTTTCAAGCGCGATTTAAACACGATGCAACTGAAAGCGATAAACGGGCAGATATTGAATTACACGATTTTGCAAATATTTCCATTCACTTCAGAAACTAAGAGAATGGGAATTATCGTCAAGGAAGAATCGAGCTCGGAAATCGTGTTTTATTTGAAAGGTGCTGACGTTGTTATGTCAGGAATTGTTCAGTACAACGATTGGTTGGACGAAGAATGTGGAAACATGGCGCGAGAGGGTCTCCGAACTTTGGTGGTGGCGAAAAAGAGTTTGACCGAAGAACAATATCTCGATTTTGAAACCAGGTAATTTTTCGCTAACCTACTATTTGAAATTGTAAATCAAACATTTCTGTTCCAAAAAGATCGAGAAACAAAAGAAAACATGAATGCAAAGGATAGTTTTCGTAGCACAATTTCGGTTTCTTATGAAAATATCAATTTGTAAATAATCAAGGATTTTTTTCTCATAATTTCAATATTTCAGATATAACGCAGCTCGGATGTCTGTGAGTGACAGACCCTCAAGAGTTGCTGCTGTTGTTGAAAGCCTTGAGCGAGAAATGGAATTATTATGCGTCACTGGAGTCGAAGATCGTTTGCAGGACAGAGTCAGACCGACTTTGGAACTGCTAAGAAATGCCGGAATCAAGGTAATTTTTTTGCATCTCCTATTCAACGTTCTTCTCGATCAGGATTGAAAGGCGTAACGAGAAACTGCAGTTTTTGGATTTTTTTAAACCCGAAAAAATGCTTCGACAAGATCTCTGATTTAAAGAAACTTGTCTTTAGTTGAAGCCGGTGGAAGATTAATTGAATTTTCTGAAAAATATTACAGATATGGATGTTGACAGGCGACAAACTAGAAACTGCAACGTGTATTGCAACGTCTTCTCGACTTGTGTCCCGCACACAAGGTCTCCACGTATTCAAATCGGTTGTTACGAGAACAGATGCACATTTGGAATTAAACACTTTTCGTAAAAAGCAGGACTGCGCTTTGGTTATAAGCGGTGATTCCTTGGAAGTTTGCTTGCAATATTATCAACCGGAATTTATGGAACTCGCATGTGGCTCTCCTGCTGTCGTTTGTTGTCGTTGTTCGCCCACTCAAAAAGCGGAAGTTGTCACTCTTATTCAGAGACACACGGGAAAAAGAACGGCGGCGGTTGGTGATGGTGGAAATGACGTTTCTATGATTCAAGCTGCGGACGCTGGTAAATAATTTCACGGAAATTCCATTTTTTGCGAAACGAATCATGAGATTCGACGATACGATGGAACTTTTTAATTGAAAAGGAAATAATTCTTTTCACTATTTTTTGTAATAACTTTTTGGAGATCCGAGTATTTAAATACATTTATACACTGTAAACAGGAATCGGCTTAGAAGGACTGGAAGGAAGACAGGCTTCTCTTGCTGCTGACTTTTCCATTCCTCAGTTCAGTCATTTGGCAAACCTCCTACTGGTCCACGGACGTCGAAGCTACAAACGTTCAGCATCTCTCAGTCAATTTGTCATTCATCGTGGTCTTATAATTTCCACTATGCAAGCCGTATTTTCAGCAGTTTTCTATTTCTCTTCAGTCGCTCTTTACCAAGGTTTCCTTATGGTTGGGTGAGTATTTTTTCTTTGGGCTAGTGATAGATTTGGCTGTCAGAAATTCATTTAACTCGAGTTACAAGTAATATTTTGAAACCACAATTTTCACCCGTTGCTTTTAATTAGAAGTGTTAGCTTCTCTAACGTGACACTTTTTAACGTTTTTTTTTGCTATTTCTTGCAGATACGCTACGATCTACACAATGTTCCCAGTTTTTTCACTGGTTTTGGATAAAGACGTTTCTGGCGAAATTGCGATACGATACCCGGAACTCTACAAAGAACTCAGTAAAGGACGATCTCTTTCGTACAAAACCTTCTTCATGTGGATTCTGATCAGCATTTACCAAGGTAATGATGTATAACGAGTTTATATCGTGTTTCGTTAAATTACCACTTTATTTTATTCACTCGTGCTATGGTTTTTCCCTTTTTATTGTAACAAAATTTGAACTTTCGTAAGAAGCAAGCAAACTTGATTCAAATGTTTTTTATAATAATTAATTGAATACAGTTTTGCCTTTTTAACGGACATTATCATTTTTTTTCAGGTGGCGTTATTATGTACGGTGCTCTGATCATGTTCGAAGACGAATTTATCCACATAGTGGCGATAAGTTTTTCGGCTCTGGTTCTCACGGAATTAATAATGGTTGCTTTGACGATTCGCACATGGCATCATATTATGATTATCGCTGAATTAATCTCTCTCGCCCTGTATTTACTGTCCCTCGTTGTTCTGAAGGATTATTTTGGTAAGAAAACATAAATATTCCATGATATTGAAGTTTGCATCGTTCAAAAGAAGCGGAAAAAGAAGTTTTGGTCAGAACCTTCATTCAGATTCCAACTTCAATTTTATTAAGATTCAGAACGAGAAGATCGGAATGTCATTGTAATATTTTCACAAAGCGCCGAGCTCGTTTTTGTCAATTAAAAAATCGAGAAACAGCAGAGACAACGTCGCAAACTTCAATATCACGACTTTTTGTTTGTAAGTGTTCGTTTCCAATGAAAATTAACTTTTCAAATACGTTTTTCTTTTTCAGACGCCGAATTTATACAAACAACTGGATTTCTGTGGAAAGTTTTGGTGATTACGTTAGTCTCGTGCATGCCCCTCTATATCCTGAAATTCTTACGAAAGAAATTTTCACCTCCGAGCTATTCAAAACTGACGTAAACGCTGTCGAACAGAGTATTAGAAGGAAATAAAATAACAAAATAATGTATTTATATATAATAATTCGGTTATGAAAAAAGAAAATGTTCGTGAAGATTCGAATTTAATGTCGAAAGTATTTAAACGAAAAGCCGTTAGTGTTACGAAGATGAATTTAATGAATTTTCGAAGAAGCACTTGAACAAAATAATTGGAATGCCCAATTCGTAAACCCAAAGTTGCTTTTTTTCAAAGTTATTTCTATCTTTTCCAAATAATCTGCATTTACGAATTTCTCGGTTTACCACAACATTTATAGATGTTAATTCGACAAGCTTCGAGGCTCTATGAGACGATGCCTCGTCAAATTATGCTGTGATTTTGATAGAAAACCGTAAAAACAAATAATTCTGTAGGATTATTTTGCTTTCCTCCAATTTCATTGAAAAGTCAACGAAACATCCTACGAATATATGTTTTAAAAAGACGTTTCTTTCTTCTTAATTTCCTACACATTTGTACGAATTATTCCGAAGATAAAATACTTTCTTTTTATTATCCCTTGTTTTTAAGGGCACGCTCTACTGTCACGGACCTAAAAATAAATAATTAGCTCCGGATATTGAAAAAAAATGAAAGTATAGTCAATTTCCGGTTTTGTTCTTCATATTTTTTGCTTATTATCAAAAACAGTCGCTCGAGGAGTCATTTGGGATCGGAGCACAGTCAAAACTCAAGAATATCTACAAGTATTTATATATTTACATTGATTTAATAACTGAGTTATCTTATAACGACGTTCAGTTGCTCGGTGACTGCCTCCGCAATTCTTTTGTGTAAAATATTGACCTCAGTTTGTCTCATAGTTTTTTCCATATGACGATAAACGATTCGGTAACAATGGGATGTTCTTTTGGTTTTTGGATGTGTAAACTTATCGACACAGCTTATTTGTTCGACACAATCACCGCCTAAACTGCGAACAATGTCATAAAAATCGTTCGACGAATAATCCCCGTTTTCCGGCAACCAGAAGCTTAAGTCGTTTGTACATTGTGGATACACGCTAATGGGCTGCAAAAAAATAATTACAGAATGATTAATGAGAATATATCGCTTTTTCTCTTTATCTGTATCACCTTAATTTAATATTTGTTGCGTTAATGACTGGTTTCTAAAATTACCTTATACTGAATAGGAGTTTTGGGATCGTCCACTTTAAATTGGTTCAAAAATCCCGTGTCCTTCGACCAAAATAATCTGATGTCAGGAATATTGTACAAACACATGGCGAGCCTTTCAAGACCGAGACCAAAAGCCCATCCGATTCGATTGCTCGCACCAGACTTTTCCACGATCTCTTGTCTCATGATCCCACAACCCAGCACCTCGAGCCATTGATCCTTGAAAAATACTTCCAATTCCCATGACGGATGAGTGAAAGGGAAATATTCGTCGACCCAACGCGTTTTAATGTCTGTAAAAGAAAAATTTGTGCGTTAATACTTGAAGCAGACGAATTCTATCATAAAAAATTACACCAGAAAATGCATATTGGAAAATTTGCAATATCCTAGTGATGCTGACTCCATTATTGGGATACATTTTTCGTCTGGATTTTACAATCATTTTCTTAAGTTTGTGCTGCCATTTTTTTTGCAACACAGTCTAGTTTTCTAGAAAATTCAAAGTTGCACGTGTTTTCTTTTTCGTCATACAACTTTTGGTTGTTTTTTTTTTGTAGGATAAGTTTTGTTTTCTTGAGATTGCTGACAAGGAGAATAGAAAATAGAAAATAGAATAGAAATAAATACCATTGCCAAATATTTCCCGTGCCAAACCCATCAAAACAGTTTTTAGTTCGTGTTCCATAATTTTCACAGCTTCCAAGCTGTGAGTGCCCTGCTTCTCAGGACTTTCTTCGTCGCCGTGTTGAAACAGTTTGAGTCCATCGGCATCTTTGACATTTTCGAACACTTCGTCGGAAGTGCAGAGCCTGACGGCGTCAACTTGATGAAAAATTGGATAATGAGTTTTATCGATTTCGTCACGTCTGTAAACGTCACCGATGACAAGAAAATTGTTCAAGCCCATGGATATCAGTTCTGACTGATGAGCCGTTGTGTGCGCTCTCAACAAAGTCTCCTTGTTGATGTAATAACAGTCGGTTTTATTGCGACTCGGATGATCTTCGGGAACAAGCAATGAATCAAAGTTTTGGTTGACGGTTACTATTGGACTCAAATTGTCAAACACACTGAATATTGGATTCCCACATCTATTCCGATACGCGGTATAAAAATAGTCTACGATCCTCTGTCTCACATGTGACAGCGGATGGAAAGGTGTTATGTGTAGATTTCTATCCAATTTCTCTTGTACACTTTTTGTCACATTCGTCCAATCATCGGTTGGATATTTTTTACCCAAAAGCTCTATTGACGGTGGGAACTTATTGATGTTTGGGACTGTCGACAAAAAACGTGACTGCAGCGAGAGTTTTGAAAAGTGACGTGCAACGAGCAACATTTCGGATCTGAAACAACAAAGTTAAATAGTTTATGGGGCAGAAGTTTGCATTTTTGCAATGCAGCAGAATTTCTCATTTTTGTTCTATAGCAAAGTCCATAATTTTGACGTTTGATGTTGCATACCTTAATAAAAATATTGGGTGGAGTTCTAAGACATGCATTCATGTAAATCCGTTTTGGGGATTTCGAAAAATTTAATTGAGCATATGATTCGATTATGGAATTAAACATTCGATTGATATTTTGGCTTTTAGAATATTCTCAATAAGTTGACTGACAATCTACAATAAATGATGCAAATATTAAAACATTCAACAAAATGCCGGCACCGATATAAATACGATCCGTTTTTGTTTTGACAATGCACTGACCGTAATTAATTTATAGAATCCTGTGTGTGTTTTCTGTTTACCAGTCACTGTCTGTATCGTTTGTGTCAACGAACATTATTTAATATATTCCCATTTGCTGTATACTTTTGATAATTTTGCGACGAAATTTTTAGGTTATGGCGTATTGTTTTTTTGACATAACCTATGATCACAGCAATGAAAAAAGTAGCTTCAGCGATCACTAGATGGCAGTAAAACCACTTTTTTGTGGTCGGTTGGCAGGGGAGAATGAAGGGAAAGTGAAAAGTTCGTGGAAATTCAAATTCACTAAAGCACTCGTCATCAAAATTGAGCAAAGTTATTTGCATACCCGAATTTTTAATGAGTCAACAATCCTGATATTTGAATTTGTATTTTAACATGAATACTATTTTTTTTTGTATCTGGGTGTTCAACAAACTCTGAAGAATGTTCACAATTTTTTACGTTTTTGTGTTATTTTATTGAAATGGATTGTTGGTTTATTTACCGATATGCATTTCTTGCGTGTCCACATTTTCGAAAAAATATCAATAACCTTAACATTCTTTTGTATTTGTAATAAATAAAAAATTAATTGCATTTTAGCGTGATCATGATTTCAAAATCGTTTATTGTCATTTTACGATAAGCATAATAATAACGTTCATGAATGTTGGGAAAAATTCATTTTTATTGCCGATTTTAATTAATTCTGCAATTAGTGAATCATGCAAAAATGTCGTAAAGCAATTAGTAGTCATTAAAGAGTACGTAAAAATAAATTGCCAGAGATAAGTGGAGACAACAATAAAACTGTGTGCGAATCTAACCGACTTGAGCACTTTTTTATGAGGCATAGACATCATTTGCATGTAAAAATGTGAGTTTCACTTCGATTTCCTGTTCCTTTCTCTTTGTCGGGAGCCTCGAGTGCCAAAAAATAACTGAATACGTTTAAATGTTAGGCCTACATTGTGGGCACGAAGAAACATTTGTTTTTGCCATTGGAAAGACTTTTCGAACGCGGTCTGAGTTTCATATAATCGTCATAGTGAAAATGAATGGAGAAAATACGTGTTTAACCAAAAAAACTTCAGTGTTGATTTGCGGTTCCGGAATTCGACATTCAATTCATTTGACTAAGAATTAATGGGTCTGTGTGACCCATGCTTTTCATTGGCCGATACAAACTTCCTAATATCTTTCTCTAGATTTTGAAAAAAATTACCAAAAAAATAATAACTTTGTCGAAGTACAAAAACAATGATCAGAATAAAGATTGAAACAAAAATTTCACTATTCTTTCGCCTTCCAGATTCTGTAAACATTTTCTCGAATGTAATTTTTCCAATGTATCTGATTTTTGTCGCCATCGATCTTCGAGCTTTTCATAAAAATTTGTACTCTATCATCAATCTGTTTTTTCTAATTAATAGAATTAAGCTGATATTGATTTTTGATCTGACAGAGAGTCATATTTTTTAACGGTTTTTCTGACCCCAGTGCCGTGTTCGAAGTTCAAAGTAAAAATAGCTGCTTTGAGGACAATTTTTGACTAAAAATGAAATTACGTCTAACGCGGAATGTGGTTTAGAGTCTCCTGCTTTCTTGGTAATAAATAAGGAAGGGAAGGAGGAAAGGCTTATACAACACAACACAACACTGTAGTCACGTGACCAGCGTCGTATAAGGCGAACAAAAATGTTAGGCGGGCCTGCACGTGTCTCAAGATGAGTTTCATGAGTGTTTATATTATGATTTTAGGTTCCCCCGGTCTACTTTCTCTTTCGAAGAATCAAAAACTTTTTTGATTAGCCCGTTGCACCCTACAGCATTTATTTAGACCTTCAAAAAACGCTTAACCTGTTCTTACAGAATTGAGACATTGGACTAAAAAGTATAAAAAATCATATTGTCTGAATATGATTAATAGTTCTATATATTTATAAAGGTCAAGGTTGTCTTCACCCGTGAGCCTTCTCTAGTCACTTTACATATTCGAACTCTTTCAATTGCCCAAATTGGCTGAACCCGATCACTTCAAAGACAAACTCCGCCGGAACAAAAATAACTCTGGAATAATTTCGTTCACCTATTTCGTGTCTCATTATTTCATTGTCGCAAATCAAAAGCCGTGCAACGTATCAAAAGGAAGGAAAAAAAATGGAACACCGTTACTTTTTTAACTTTACGATCGGTTCTTTATATTCTTTGAGTCCTGAGTGAAGAAGAGCCTCGGCTCTTGTTGTTGCGCGGTCTATCGTTTAGTTTCTCATCAGTCGCGCCGAAGCATCGTTGCGTTTTCTTCTCATAAAACGAACTTAATAGTGACGGGTTTAAAAAAATTCTTCATGGTGATTTATTTTGCGCTACGAGCCATAAAAGATATAATAATAATTATTATAAATGCTGTTTTAATAACTCGTCTACTCAAAATGTCACGCAAATCGATCGAAGTTTTCGCGCGCAATTTTTCGAGCCAGTGCACCTCGACGTACAAAATTGGCGTGACTAATCTTAAAGTTGAATCGGATCAATCAATCGTTCACTCTGTCATCCAACAATGTTCGGATGTTCAACCTTACTCGAAAATACCCGGACCCAAGGCGATTCCTCTTCTTGGAAATACTTGGCGATTTTTGCCATATATTGGTAAGTTTTTCATTTTTTTTAATCCCGATAACACAAAATTTGGTTACAATGAACTCGAAACTTCCACTAACGTGAAAATTCGTAGAAAACCTCAGACGTCAACGTAAACGATTCGAGTTCAAGAAAAAATTCGACGATGCTGCAACATTTTTTTCGATCTTACAAACCTCAAAATTATAATGATATAATTATCATTTCTCAATGATTTTTAATTTTTTCTAATATTATCTATTAATTATAATGATAATGATTACTGATCGATTATTTTTTGTTCCAAATTTTATAACCAAATCAAATGTTTTGTATAAGATTTTTAATTTTAATTTGGAAAAAAAACTGGGATAAAATATGATAAAAATAGTGAAAAATATGATTTTGGAACATAATATTTTGATAAAAGCTGCATACTGTGTTTATTTATTAGAAATGAGAGAATTTCATTGCATTCGAGCAGAAATACAATGTTATTTGGAACAAAGTGATTGAACGTGATTGACGTTTAATATAATTTCGAGACTCGTAAATAGAGACTTGTCATAGGTGATTTCAACATCCAAGAGGTTGACAAAGTTTCCAAACGACTGCACAAAGAGTACGGTAATGTCGTCAAGGTCGAAGGTTTACTTGGCCGACCGGATATGGTTTTCGTTTATGACGCGAACGAGATAGAAAGAATTTTTCGTCAAGAAGAAAAAATGCCTTTTCGTCCATCAATGCCCTCTCTCAATTATTACAAACACGTAATGAGAAAAGATTTTTTTCATCGTGAAAATAACGCGGGAGTGATTGCCGTGTAAGTAAACAAACCGTTAACGGGAATGAAGCTTTGATGGGATTTTCTATTCTTCGCTTTACACCACAAACATTTCTCGACAAATTGCACACTACGATTTATTTATTTTCTCAAACCCTCCCCGAAGAGGAAATTCCACTTGAAATTAATTTGCCATTTTCCCTGTCACAGTCACGGTGAAAGCTGGTACAATTTTCGTAGTAAGGTTCAACAAGTGATGCTCCAACCGAGAACGGCGAGCATGTACATTGGCGCAATCGAAGAAGCCAGCTTGGCTTTCGTCAGAAGGTGCGCAATTAATGTTAATTACATGAAAGCAAACACTTGATTCTGTACGTGCGATATATAGACCAATTTTCTTTCTTTTTATTGTCCTTTCTTTCCTCCTACTCTGCATCTTTTCATTTCAGAATCAACAAAATAAAGGATCATAATAACGAAATGCCGGAACACTTTCTCAATGAAATTAACAAATGGTCACTTGAATGTAAGTTTTTTCTAATTAAATTCATAAAATTATCGTTTGTCACAATGTGGTCGCGATTAAATCAACGAAGTTACTGAAATCTCGAACAATCCGGACGGAAATATTTAATCAGCCGAAAACACCCAATTTTAAGGTTAGACTGCTACTTCAGAACACCGAACTAGTCAAATGAGTGTTAAATTTTCGAAATCGTTGTAAACAAAGTTTGATACAATATAACTCAATAAATTTACGATGGATTTGTATTACATCCGGTTTTTTCCCCCAAAATGGTACGTTGTCAAGCCGAGCGCGATGTTTTCAGTTTGAGGTGCGAAACGTGCCAAGACGAAGACGTAATGCGAAAACATCGCTCGAGGCGTTCGTAAAAGTACACTTTTAACTCCTAGTAGTTAAAAGAAGGTTGGAGGTGGTGGTGGTTGAAGTTTGTTTTATTTCATTTTAAAAAAATATTGAATCAGACGACGAAAAATGTTTGATTATTTATTTCACGACTAGTTTTTTCTGGCATTCAGCAATTGCGCGAATTGCTCTGGACACGAGACTCGGTTGTATGGACGACGAATCGAACGTTGAGACACAACAGCTGATTGACGCTGTTCACACATTTTTCACGAACGTTGGTATTCTCGAATTGAAAATCCCATTTTGGAAATTATTCCCTACGACCACGTGGCGAGAATACGTCGAAGCACTTGACACAATCCTCAAGTAAAAAGCTCATTGTTTTTCGTCAAATCAATTATGTTCATTCGAATGAATTTTTCTTTTTTTTTTCTTTACCCAAGTCAATTTTCATTCATTTTCGTTCAACACAGTTTCACATCAAAGTATACGAAAATCGCTTTGGAGAGAATTAATGAGAGAAGTGGAAACGAACCGAGGGAACTTTCGCTTTTGGAACGGATATTAAAATTGGATGGAAATGAAAATGAAAAGACCGCAACAATTTTAGCTCTTGACTTGTTTCTTGTTGGAATCGACACTGTGAGTTTCTTTTTTTTTTTTTTTATCAACCAAAATTCCATTTTCACATACCCACGACTTGCAACATAATGATCGTGCCGTGAAATGAGAGAAATCTCTCTCCCCAATTACATAAAATTTGATCCGAAAAATAAATAAATAAACAAACAAATAAATACATCAATAGATAAACAAATAAATAAATGAATAAATAAATAAATGAATGAATCAATCAATCAATCAATTAATCAATAAATAAATAAACAAATAAATGAGCAGAAAATAAACAAATAAATAACTCAATTAGATAAATAAATAAATGAATAAATAACTCAACCAAATAATTAGAAGATATATTGATAATGCATTAAAAAAGAAATTTTCGTGACTAAAATGAGTTGTCACAGAAATCTAGTCACAAAAGACGTCTTCAGGATACAAAAGAAAAAAAAATGACTAAAATTAAACGTCAAAGGGGAAGGATGCGATTAAAAGTCTCCGCGATATCTTAATCTTTTTTACGGGTTGGTGCGGGGAGTTTCATCATTTTCACGGCTCTCTTAACCGTAAAACGTGTTCTACAAAGTTGTTGTCCTTATCCATAGACCGCAAATGCGGTAGCTTCGGTGCTCTATCAGCTCGCTTGCAATCCGTGCAAACAAGCGATTCTTTACGAGGAGATAGAGCGTGAGCTGCCGGTTGAGGATATGCGGATCGAGCGCGCCCATGTAGATAAATTACGATATGTAAAAGCGTGCATCAAAGAAACACTCAGGTTAATTATACTAAACTTTTTATTTCGACAGATATCAACGTTCTGGGCATTTTATTCATTTTTATTTTCTGTTTTTGAAGAATGCGACCGGTGGTCATTGGCAATGGACGGTGTACGACCAAAGAAACTGTTATAGGAGGATTTCAAGTACCCAAAGGAGTATGTTTTTTTTTTCTTTCGTTAACAATTATTAATCGCCGATATTTCAGATTTTCATAAATATTTTCATTCGATACTCATTTTTTCCACACTCGTATTTTTGATTCCATCATTTTCAAAAATACATTCTTCAAATATGAATATGTATCGATTTTTATTTTTATTTTACGAATTATCGATTTTTTTAAATCTCACACTTTCAAATTCTCTTGACCAATAATTCGATCAGTCCCCAATAAAAATCGATCAACATTATTCTTCGTTTATTCGAAATTTTTATTTCTGCATCATAACTTTTTACAATTTATCGAGATTAATTGTCATGGTAAATAAAATGTATTTTAATATTGATAAAAAGAAATAATGAAATTTTATTTTTGATAAAAATCAAAAAATAAATATTCATCAATGTAACATTGCGAATGGCCGAAATTCTTATATAATTAATGATTTATAAATATTAGAAATTAAGCGGAAAAAAACTGAGTTCTTAAATATTTCGTTATAATCAAGTTGACGAAATATTATATCGAACGTTTGATCACATTATCATTTTGATTTATTATTTATGACACAGGTACATGTGATATTTCAACACTACGTAATTAGTAATCAAGAAAAGTATTTCCCGCGTTGCGACGAATTCTTACCGGAACGATGGCTGGGGGAAAGTGAGCATCGACACGCATTTGCATCGTTACCGTTTGGCTATGGCAGACGAATGTGCCTCGGTCGACGATTTGCTGATCTTGAGATAGTAATGGTGATTAGCAAGGTAAATTGAATTCTTAAACAATCGAAATTTCATGAAAATTCAATTCGTTCAAAAATGAGTTCAAATAATGGCAAGATCGTAATATTGATATTTCAAAAATCAACAAATTGACCAAAATCGTTATTGATTATATTCAAATTAAAAAAAAAAAAAATTACTGTTTAAGAATAACTAATATAATTAATTATTAATGAAGGTTCCACAAATAATTGTAATAATAACGTTCAACTTCAGTAGACAAACTTGAATAAGGACGAATAATTAATAAGTTGAATATTTTCTTAATTCGTAAATCATTTTTTGAATGATTGAGAATCCATAAATTATTAGACAGTAGTTTTGTGAAGACAGTAAAATTTTATTACTGTTGAAACACAATGAAGAACTTTTGTTACCTTTCATTATTGTTATTCACCATATTTAAATCTGTATTATAATAACGGACTTTCTAGAGAGTTTGAAAATCTAATCCAGCAAGGCCTTACGAGGGTTTTTTCTTCAACTATGTTATTAATAAGGCATTTGATGGATGTTTTCTTTCAGATCGTGCAGGCCTTTAGACTCGAATACCATTACGAGAAGTTAGATTACCATATTAATCCGCTTTACACGCCAAAAGGACCGCTCAAGCTGAAATTCATCAAAAGATAATCGTAATAAAACGATTAATATAATTCACCGAGAAACTTCTCAAATGCTCATTGCTCGCACGAGGTTGGAAAATGAGTGTCAGGAGATGATTGTTTTTTTTTGGTACTTTTATACATTTTTTTATTAAGAAATATTTTTGGCTTATACGTTTATTGTAAAAAGTACAATTAAATATACTGTATACAAATAAATATTCCATTTTCCACGTTCATCAAATTCATCTCTTAATCATCTTGAATTTTAGATCGCCGTCCGGTGCATACATAAACGTCACTTTGTACTTCAATGGCTCGTGATGATATTCCAGTTTGTATGAACGTATGAGCTGAAAAAAAAGAACATTGAAGACTAATTTTTCGTTTTTTCGTTAAATACGTCAATTTTTCTTATAAATTCGTCAATTTTTGATGAAATTTTGAATCTAATCCATCACTTTTTATGTGATCGAATCAAGTCTAACAACAACTTCAATAATTTTTGAAAAATGATCGAATTTCATGAACCGATGGTTTTTATCGATTTCTTTTCTCTTGACTTTTAAGCTCGATATTTCTCTCGTAAATAAATAATGAAAAAATCCAAGGAAGTTAATAACAAATTACACACTTTTTGGTTGCCCAAGGAACTGTTCGTTTTTTTTTTCAATTCTAAAGGAGACATCAATTGGATAAAAAGTAAAAACGAAATTATGATGAAATGAGTGTTTGTGCTGATGATTGAAAAATTATTAAAATTGAATAATTTAGAGTTTTCGAACGTTCTTCTTTATATATTCGAACGCACCTTGGCAAGAAGAACTTGCATTTCGAGGTCGGCGAATCGTCGTCCAAGACACATTCGAGCACCATAACCATATGGAAGTGAAGCAAACGGATGAAGTTTTTCATCGGATGCATTTTTTAGCCATCTCGAAGGTTTGAAGCTTTTTGCATCAGCAACCCATTTTTCCATGTTTCCGGTAACAAGGGTTGGAAAAACAACTTGTACCTGATACGCATGAAAAAAAAAGCAATTAATTATCTGAATAAATAGAAAACTAAAATGAAAATAATTTATTTCTTCAATTGATATCAAATTATTCGAAAAATTGAAGCAATTATAATTTCATTGATCAAATAGTTTTGTCTATTGAGATTTTAATGATTTTCTATAATCAATCAATTTTTTTTTACTCCTTTGGGAATATGGTAACCGCAGATGACAGCGTCGTTTTGTAAAGTTCTTCCATTACCAATAACCGTGGAGTATACTCTAAAATTTGAAAAAAACGGGTTTGAAAATCGAGATTGCAAGAAATATGAATATTCTGAATCGTTGATGTTATTTGGTTATATTTTTTTTGTTTTTTTTTTTGTAAACTTGTTGAATACAAACCTGAAAACTTCTCGAATAAACGCTTTCATGTAAACTGCTTCGTCAAGATCTTTCGTCGTAAGGGGAGACATTGGATTTGGTATTATTTTTTCGAGCTCTCGATAAATTTTCTCTTGTTCCTCAGGACGTGTTGCCAATTGGTATAAAATTGAACACACGGCCATGGAAATCTAAAATTTGAAAAAAAAATCAACGTGAAGAAGATTCATCGAGTACTGTACAAAAAAACTCATTTAATCAGAGTTAAAAATCGTACCGTATCGATTCCAACCAAAATTAAATCGAGAGCTAAGATATAAGCAATTTTTGGATCATCTTCTTTGGCTAAAATTCGCTCTACCAACGAAAGATCCTTCTCGGCAACGTCTTTTTTATTTTTCAGCCTTATTATCGCAGCATCGATATGTTTCGTGCATATTCTGTAATAACATTATTTTATTTAATATTTAATCAGCAAAACATTTTTTTTCCTCATTCTACTAAATGAATCCTATTTTTTTACTTCTTCGGTAAAATGATTTTTTTTGTCTCAGAGAATCATTCAAACATGTACATTTCAATCGGGAATTTAGCATAAATTTTCCATCGGTCAGAATGTACTTTATTTTTATGCTAATTGTTGCAATGGATTAAAAAAAACCATTAAAATGTTAACGCAAATCTATTGAGTGTTGCAATTCAACTTACTCAACAAAATAATCCATATTTCGAACGTAACGCGACCAAAGAGGTGTTGGAATGTAACGCCAATAAGGAGCTTTCAATTCCAACTCAGCTACGTTTCTCAAGGCAAATTTAGCAGCGTCAATGATTTTTTGGGGCTCAGAATCTGGCGTCAGATTTCCGTCTAGACATCCAAGTCGGACATCCAAAGCTACGCGACCAATGCCTGTCATTAAACAACGTATACAAATGATTTATTTTCATCTTCAATACCGTAGACTCATTAGGAAATATAACGCATTAGCAAATTCGCAATTTTTTTTACGAGAGTACTTACACTCGAGAGCCCATTTGTGAATTTCATTGTCAAAATCTGCCGGAACCTCGTCATCGTTTCCTTTGATTTCTTCGATTCTGAACATATTTTTTCAAAATTTGAAAAAAATTACGATAAAATGGAAAAATTTCTTTTTTTCTGACAAAATTCCAGGATTAAAAAACACAGAGAGGTGTTGAGCTTTTTTTTAACGTTACTTTGTCTCCAATAAATATTCATCGAATGTTTCATTTTTTATGATGGAAACTGAGGAGAAATATAATTCTTTTCAAGGGGTTTCACGTAACGTAAAAGCGATTTTGTGACGATTTTCATAAATACAAAAAAAAAAAATTTCTCGAGGTACAGCAAAAGTTTCCGTGAAATCTTATTATTCAATTGTAATTAATCTCGTTATTCTAAAGAAAAATCTCAAAAACACACTCGTTGGATGGAGCACAACGAATTGGAATACAAGAAAATGTTACGTGGAAACGAATATTTAAAAAAATCGTTTTTCCCATTCATACCTCTTGATAAAATCTCTCGTGACAACTTCGATCGGTGTTATGTATTTTCTCACCGTATTGGGCTGTAGAACCGGTTTTTGTACGCGTGTACGAAACTCTTTCCAAGGTTCACCGTGTCTACGAAGATTAATGAAAAATGGGTCGAAAAGTTAAAATAATGTAAATGTCGTGAATTTTTCAAAATTCGACCGTGAATCGAGATTCATTCGATTCAGAAATCGCCAACTAGATTTTTATTCATTCAAATATTACCAAGTCATCAGTATTATTGCGAAAAAAATTCAAGATGACATTCACGTCCTTAGTGGTGGCGAATTTTTGTATAAATAATAAGAAATATTGCAAAAAAAAATTAATACATTTTGAGAAATTCAATTATATCGTAAGAATAAACTTACACTCCGACAACGCCAGGTAACTCGCCAAAAAAATTTTTTCTTGCAACACTTTTGTAATGGACGAGACAGGGCATCGATGGTCTGAAGGGTGTTGGGCCTTCATTTCTATATACTTTTTCGATCTCATTAGCATTATAAACGAACAAAAGATCAGGTCGTCCTATGAGGCCAGAGAGTCGTGTAATTTCGCCATATTCTTCGTAAAATATTTGGGATATTTTGGCAACATCGGAAACTTGGTATTGTCCAATAAGAGGAAAAAGTCGCCAAGTATTGCCGAGTATGGGAATCGGTTTGGGCCCAGGTACCTCTTCGTACGATTTAATGTTCGACGTTATTTCTGTATCGTTTGTTGGACATTCTTTCAAAGGGTTCAGCACCTGCTGATTATTTGACATCGTTTTCGTGAACCGGTGCAGTTGTCGAAACGATGGACGCGTCGACGCCATTTTTCTATTTACCCTGAAAAGTGAAAATCAACGTGAATTCAGCAGAAAATTCGAAAAACGATTTTTTATGCAATCTCAAATTTTTTCCAGCTCCATCTTAATCAGCAGCAAATAGCGGATTAGAAAAAAAACAAACAGTTGTCAATATCGAGATGGTCGTGAAAATACACATCCCTCGTAACACACTGAACTCATTTTTCATCGAAATCCTTTTTTGACTCGCTTTCACCTCGCTCAACGATCGTAAAGAGTAAAAGGTGTGCACCCACCACTCGCCGCTCATTACTAATTGCATTTACTCTTCAAACGATTGCTATGAGATTAGAAACTAATTACCTACGACGAAAATCCTGGTGTCATTCACGCTTTTCCAAGATCCTATAAACGTTTAAATATTTAAATTAAATATTTAATTATAAAAATTTGATTTAATTCAATTCGATTGAACCAACTAATTAAATTAGAATATTCAAATTTAATATTTAAAAAATATTGACTTACAAGACACTTTATCAAGTGCATTCAAAACATCTTGTAAGTCAATATTTTTTCTGATCACAGGTTTCGGTAGTTACGTTCTTGGAAAATAGTCATTCGAAATAATATTTCACAAACTAATTTAGAGGTGGCAAATATTTTGTATATGAGGGGTGAAATATCTTGGTTTTTCCATTTTTAAATATGAGCTACGTGCGCAAATTCAATAGCCTATTATTAAAACAGATTGTCTCGAAGCCCTCGAAATGTGGAAAAGTATTCATTCTGTTTGAAAGATTATATATATATAATCTGTGCATAGCATTACCCAAATAAACATGGAAATGGCAGAGGGTTTTCTGTCAAAATTCTCGACTTAGTGGCGACGATTCAGCCGTCGTTCTGCCTAGTAATTCCCGTTAGCCGGGATTGAGTCCGGCGGGAAGAAAGAGTACAATTGTTTCAATCCGCTTAACTGTTCGTACGGATTATAGCCAGGCAATTCGATTTAGGGTACGCAGGTAGCGCGTGCATTCAGAAACCCAAAATTATTTATTGGCCACGTCAAAATAAAATGCAAAAGTACAAAAACGATTTTCAATTGAAGTATTGAAAAAAAATTTCAGACGCGCATATTCACGAAAAATAAATGAAATATTGTTGAAAGTTTTGCACTTACCTTCGTAGCGTTTTACGCAAACATCAACAAGTGCTTGAAATCAAACGTTTTTGTTACACACACTCGTTTAAATGCACACAACAACTCAATGATACTCTCACTGCACTCGAGAAGAACAACTGACATAAGTTTTTAGAGTCGAAAGAGAAAGAAGGTCGACGACGTTCTTGATCCCCACTTTTTTACACATTTCTCTTCCACCTCCGATCGCTACGAATCTCTCGTACATCTTAAAATTCATAACTGTTTCATCGGTCTAAAAAATGACGCTCTAAAATATAAATTCATGATAAACAAGCAAAATTCACTCTGAATCGAGGATTTTTAATGATCGAGTAAATCCATCAAATAACGTAACTAACGTAATACGCCAGATAAATGAGCGCTACGACATTGAAAAATTATTCGTTTCGAAGCAGGTTTTATTAACGCAAGAAATCACGATATCATCAGCTGATAAATAATGCAATTTTTCTAATGGCACATTTTCATCGAGATTGTTTAATTCTTATTTCGCAATCTATTGTTATTAATATTTACACGTTTGATTTTTATGCTAAACTTAATTATTGTGAGTATTAGACTGCTGTGAAAATTTTTTGCACTTCTTTGACTTTTGTTTTAATTACCTTTGAGTTACTTTATTAATTTAATAATTTAATAAATTGTGCAAAACTCTTGTCAACATTTGTTGAAAGACAGAAAAAGTGAATTTTTATTTATCCCAAACGAATAGGCTCGTTAATCGTGACGCTTTTTGCACTCGAAAAGTATATGTGCAAATCCGGGACTGTCGTTTACAATCCTGGCGAGACTATACACCTCTCGCATCGTTGTAGATTTTATAACAGGCTTCAGTACACGGCAAATAATATTTACGTGCATGAACGAAGAAGAGAGTCAGAGAACGCTTTTCAGACTTTCCACAAAATTATTTACGTACAAATTAGCATTACAACTTTGAGTATTAAGACTTTTCATCATTCGATGATAGATATTTATCTTATTTTATTGTGTACAGTTCTTCAAATGATTTCGCAATGAAATTTTAATTGATATCATCATTCGAATGCGATTTGTAATTTATTATCTAAAATTGACTGTTCAATACTTACAATATAATTCAACATTTTATTAATCAATTTCAAATCGATTTTTGTCTAACGATTCATTTGTTTTTTTCAATTCAAAACCTACTTAATGGATAATCAGAAATCATTGATTATTTAAAATTAATATCGTACGAGCTGTGAATAAATATTCTCCAGAATTAAATTTTCATTTTTTTTTTCGATTATTTTTCTTTTTTTTTCGTTTTGATCACGAGAATTTTCTACACACATCTTATTAAATTTAACAAGCTCAAAACGACTTAAATAATTTGTGTAAAAATGTTCATTTCATTCATAGACATCGATTTTTATATAAAAAATATTATAAAATTTGAAAAAAATTATTTTAAAAATATTATAGAATCGAAAATCACGTTGAAAATAAATTCATTCGTGTTCGAAAATGTGGCTGTGATATTTTTCGATGGTGAAGTAAACGAAAAAGTACAGTGCAAACGTAATTGAACGTAGCAAGCTTAATATAACATAAAGTAGTTTTGTAGGCGAAGTGAACGATTATTTTATGACGCCAAGGTGTCGGAGGATGAAGAGTCTTGAAGACGAGAATGTAATTGCTTTTCGTATTGTTCAACCCCCAGTATGACAAAGAGGGGACAGTACGAAAAATAAAATACCTGAAATTGTCGGGTTTAAGTTGTTCGTAGAATCTGTAATGCGAATGGTCGCAGGTAGTAGAATTTAAGCGGCGACGTTAACGCTCAGGTACGCAAATTCTTATAGTCTTAAAATTAGGGGTTGTCGCGCGATTGGAGGGATGAAAATCGAGCTCTCTCATTCGCTCAACCACCTCCAAATTTATTTGCGCACTAACACCCTGTACCGCTTCAGTACGAAGACGCGAATAATTGGTCTTCAGTCCTCTGCGAAACTCTGAACAAGTGACTACTCCAAAAACCAAAAAGACAAGTGCTTGAAATATTTCACAGTGAATCGAGTGTTTGAAAAAAGTTTATCAATCATCTACGTTTCACATGCGGGACATCAGTGCGGCGAATATGTCTTTACAAACCAATTGGATAAGGAAGCACATGCTTCAATCACCCAGCTCTGACGTCAGTTTTCAAGTAAGTTTTTTTTTTTAATTATATTTACATTTTTGGTTAAACGTGTTGCAAGTTGGAAGCCGATTTTACATTTTCCTTGTCAAAATTGTTTATTATTTCAAGAATACTCCAAAATTTATGTGAATTTTGTTTAGTTTGCAAATAAAAATATACTTTCGATGATTATAGTTCCGTTTGTAAATGAAATAAAGTAATTGAATATTTTACAAGTGAAATGTGAGCAAAATCAATCGAAACGAATTTCGTATTCATATTTTATTTAATATTTTTCTATTAAATATCAAGATTTAATGTGAAATATACTGCAAATCGAAAAGTGACTAAAGCATATTCTCCTTTTCGACTTTGCGTGTGTTCGAAGGATACTTTGAGTTTTTATTTATTTTTTTTTTTCAAATAAGATGAAATTATAATTTATTTTAATAGTAAAAAACCAGGAAAAACCAAACGAACCGAAAACCATGATCATATTTCAGTTTGGTTTGTTCAACGCACGTATATCTTTTCGGACGTATTTTTTTTCGTGTTTTTTGAACTTTATTTTCCTGAATTTTTTTTCTCGAAGTAGAAAATTTCGAAGATGTAGAGAAATGAATAGAATATTTTACGAAATTCTTTAAGAATCAATGAACAAGTATTGCAATTTTTTGGATTTATTATCGCTGAAACGAATTTCAAAAAATTTTGAATCAAAATTCAATTTTTCTGACAAATACCACAAAAACTGGTTATTAATGAATTTATTTGATTTATAAAAATAGCAGGAACGCCGAATGTCCGAGAATGAGCTGAGAGTATTGCGTTCGATTCAAAAGCTATCGATACCGGATTGGTATTTGAACAATAGTTCGCGTCCGCCAAAAATTCTGGCAAACAACACGCCAATAGATCGTCGTCCAGCGCCTTGGAGAAACGTGTCAATCGAAAAACCTGTATATCCGAAGACGACGATATCACAACCAAAAAATTTAACAGGTGAGTCAAAGCAATGTTTGCATAAAAATGAAACTAAACGAAAAAAGCCAAAAAGTGTGTGAAAAAAATCGATGAATTTTCAATAACGTGGTGTATTTATTTTCAGTCTGTCAAAAAGCTATTTTGGAGACCGGAGTCGAATCCTCTTCAAAGGCCAAGACGAAATACGGCACGTTCGAGATGTCGCGAAATGCAGCAGAAAAGAAATCGTTATCGTTGGTGAAACAGGATGTACCGACAAAAAATCACAATCTGAACAAGAGCCGAAGGAAATCGAAGATTATAACGAACAGTCAAACGTTTCCTCGTTTGTCACCTTCCCGGAAGATCCAGAACATAAATATCGTGTTCCCGCAAGAAATGATAGAGGAGAAGAGTTTGGTGATAACGGATCTCGATGATTCTGGCGATAAATCGATCGCTAAAATGAGCAAAGATTCCACGGACGATAAGAAAGCAGAAGAGTTCGATGACAATGATGCCGAAATTTGGGTATCCCCGGACAAAATATTTGACGAAAATTTTGGACAAGAGATTGCTTGGATGACTAAGGAATGGCAGTATTCCATGAAAAATGATTTTGGTTTGGAGCCGAGAGCGGAAAAAATCCGTTCAAGACGATCATCTATTTGCGAACTCCCGATGGATATCTCAGTTGATACTGAAGCTAAACCAAAAGCGGAAGATGAAAGAGAACCGCTGAAATCACCGCCGCCATTGTCTCCGAAGAAAATGTTCGAAGAGGAAAACAAGAGACGAGAAAGTTTGTCCGTCAAAGACCTACCGACGCTAAAAACCTCGCAACCAGGTCGCCGAGTGTCGAGATTCCGGCCGAAACCAGACATGCTTCCGCCGATTCCTGAAAAAGCCACCGATACGTGCCTGCTGGAGGATGAGCCGATAATTGAACCGAACGAATCGACGAGCAGTCCGTTGCAGAATTCAACCTTGAAGTCGGTGAATCTTGATGAAAGAATCAAGGCTGATGAGCCATCGAAGCCTTGCGAGGGTCTCGTGAATGATGTTGACGAGAAAATCAATCAGGAATGCGAAACGTTATCAAAATCGACCGTGGAATCGATCCCTGATGAAAGCAACGATCCATCTTCGCTGTCTGATGAAGAAAACGATCATTCGATTGAATCTGCGAGCAGTTCATCGTCGAATTCAACATTGAAATCTGTGAGTCTTGAGGAAAGTATGGAGCCTCAGGAGCCATTGGAGCCTCAGGAGCCATTGCAGCCTCGGAGGAGTTTCGTGCGCGAAATTATCGCGGAGATCAATCAGAAATGCAGCCCGGTATCAAAATCGATCCTGGAATCGATCCCTAACGAAAGCAAAGATTCATCTTTCCAGTCGGATGAAGAGAGCGATCATTCGATTGAATCTGCAAGCAGTTCATCGTCGAATTCAACATTGAAATCTGAGAGTCCCGACGAAAGTATGGAGCCTCTCGAGCCATTAGAGCTTCGGAAGAGTTTCGTGCTTGAGATTATCGAGGAGCTGAATGAAAGATGCAACGCGACTTCGAAATCGAACTACGTTTCTCCGAGCTCAAAGAATTTCGTGAAGAAGCTCGTAAGAGCGTTGGAAAATGGAGCAGTTCCGTCGACTCAGGAGAAAACGAAAGTGTCTTATAAAAAATCGTTGAATTTCGACACTGAAGATTTCCTCGAGGAAGATGTTTTCGTGAGTGGAGAAAGCGATGATGAAATAAAATCCGTGGCAATATCGACATCGATTTCGTACGAAGGAACTGACAGTAGCAGCAGCGAAGGCAGCGGCAAAAGGAAGAGCAACACGAACCCAGGATCATCATCACAGAGGATGAATAACTATTGGCAGTTCATGGATTTTTTCTCGAGGAAGGTCAACAACGATGACGACGACGAGCATGACCCAAACAACAACAACGACGACCAGATGATCAATAAAAATTACGAGGAAAATGAAAGGATCGAAGAAGAAGAAGACGAAGACGAATGGATTTATTGGAACCAGAGACCCGATTGGAATTTACCACGAACCAGCTCACTGTTGAGCGTCAACTCAAGGATCTTGTCAAACAATATCGACAACGCTTGTCCCTGTATTAGTCCAATTGATCCACCGAGCGATCTAGGCTCGATCTTTTCTTCGCGACCAGCAAAACCATCTCGTGGTTGGACCACTGTTTACAAAACCAGGAGAAGCGATCCCTACACACTATATTATCTCAATGACTCGAACAATTTGGACTCGGGCTACTCCGAAAGATCCGGCTCTTTCCCATTCCGATCTACGGAAGATAAAAATATCTTCGATTACACCGGAACCACTCAAACTGCATCCGAAGCTTCTTACTGCAACGAAAAACCCCAACGTTCCGTTGCTCCTGCCCAACAAAGAGGTCGAGCTTTTGGACTACCTATTGCCATGCAATAACAAAAAAAAACTCTCGTACAGAGAAGAAAAAAGTATTTGCCATAAAAAAAAGGATTTTATAATTTTCAAACCCCGAGAATTCGAATGAACATTTAGAAATAAATAGGATTTTTGTTTCGTCTTTTAATATTCTCCATATCATCGTTTGTTCAGGAATGTAATTGCTGATGAAAAGAAGAAAAAAAAACAATTACAGTTGTTAAACGACTTGTTCGAAAATGTATTTGTTGCTGCAATGTCGTATTTTTTATGTATATATATATATGTATTTTTTTTTATGTAACAAAACTTTTCGGCTATTCCTGACTGAACGATTGATCGATATGTTAATTTATAAAATCCTGTTTCTAGTGTGCCTTATCAATGAACGTAAAAATATTGTTGTTCATCGTGATAAGCAATGTTGCCATGACGAGAGTCATTTATTTTTTGTGAGAAAACGTATTTTTGAATATTCTATAAAAATATTGTATTACCGATCACTAAAAGCGTCGTCAAGTTTTATTATTCTATAGTTATTGTAAAAAAAAAGACAAAAAAAAACTTCCGGTAAATAATTTAACAAATATTTATTGTTCCATGCTCAAATATTTAAAAAATTTAATAAAAACTTAAAACACTGTTCAAATTTCGACTCGAATTTTTAATGGGATTCCTGTTTCATTCAAATTTCAATCAAAATTTCAAATGCGCTTTATTGTTGTCGATTTATTTATAAGAGTTTTTTTTTAAATATTGATGTAAAATTTCTAAATCATATTATATTGTATAACAATGACATTTATGCAAAAACCTGATGCGAATGTGTAATTTTTTATGACTTAATTAATAAAATATATTGTAATGAAAAAAAAAAAATCGTCTTGTTCCGATCGTTTTCACTCCTCTAAGACCTCACAACAGGAAATTAGTCACTCATAAGAATTTCAAACATCTTTTATTTTTACATTTTATTTGAAACTTCTTCTCGTTTTTTAAAGGTTTGCCACATAATTGCTGTGTGTTATAAAAAATCAAGAAATTCGACTCTATTATCGCACACGAGGGATATTTTACGTTGAAGATAAGATCGAAGTAATTAGTTGACTCACTTGGGAGTTTACGTACAGAAAAAAATGATTGAGGTGTTCTAGGGACCTTATAGTTAATGTGTGTAAGAATCATATCTTTTGAATAACAAGTTTTCGAGGAGGAGTCGATAAAACAGTAGATTTGTATCGAAAACTTGCCTGGAGGAGAGAAAGAGTGCGCGACGATCGACAAAAACCCGAAACTTCACGAACACGAATCACGAAGTAGGACGACGGAAGTCACGTGGTGTATTTGCGCGCGACGTCTATGATGGTTGGGTATTTTCGCGGGAATTTTAGAACTTAGTCCGTCGATAGATTGAAAATCGTCAACACTATTATTTATTATCTTGTAATTTGCAATATCTCGCGTAAAACTAATTGCGAATCTTTCGTCGAATGACGAGTAGCCACTCCCCGAGATGCCCCTAACCCCCCAAAGGCACCTAACTATTATCCATTTCAAGTTACTTCCGGTTGGCTACCCCCCACACATCCCTGAGATGCCGCAAACCGCCCCTCCACTGATTCCACTTGAAAGCTACCTTTTGTTATATATTGAATATTTTCGTCAGTCGTCAGTCGTCACTGTCCAATGATTCCGTTTCGATTGCACCCTCAATAATCCATGCTTTTATGAAAACAAAAAAAATTGAGGCCAATTTTAGTCTGATTGTTAATTTTTTTTTTCTACTTTCTTTTTATATAACAAATGTTTTAATTAATCCGACAATCACCGGCAAACAACCGGCAAACGATTAGTGTTGGGAAAAATTAAAGTTTACGTTGGGGAGGGGAGCCAAGTTTGACTGGCTCAAAAATGGGTAAAAGCCCATAAGGCAAATAAAACCCGAGCGGGGGTACGGCCAACTGGCGCTTCCATCGAATTCAAGGGAGTCCAGAAATTCAGTGAGCGTCGGTGTGCGTAAAATGGCGGACGGTGACATTGATTTGTACGCCGATGATCTCGAGCAAGATTTTGCGCAGGTAATGCGAATAAAAAAAAACAATTATTTATAACGTTTAAAAGAGACCTTCGAAGTATTTCGATATTCGGGATCGTTAATAAACATTTGCTCGTGAACACCGGGTTTGTAAACAAATTAATGAAAAAAAAACGTTCGTTGAACTTGTCGGCGTCATGGTGGTGAGTCGATAACGCGATCGTCCGTGTGTACAGGACGACAATCACGTACCGCGTTCGACCTTGTCGGCTTTCACCGGTTTATATTTTGACTATTAATTACCGTTCGTTATAAAAAACAAATTGTTTGAAGAATGATCGTGTTTGAAAGTGCTTGCGATCATTCATTGTTGAGTTTCATTGATGTTGTATATCGAAATATTCATTGAAAGATGCGCGGTCAGAAAATCAAAATGGTGCTGAAACTCGGAGCTGCAAAATTTACTCGTTCAATCCCCGCGGATTAGCAAACCCTGACAAGTTCTTGACTCTTCGATTTTTAATGCTTCCAAAAGACAAATGCAACGATACTTGTCAGTCGAAAACATAATTCTTTGTCAATTATCGGGCTTTCGGTTTGTTCTCCACTTTTTTCACGATCGAGAACTTGCTCCATTGATCAAAACTTCCATTTTTTACTGTTTCGGAGGAAAAAAGAAAAGTTTCTCCTAATTACGTACTCTGCATGCAGCAAAAATGTGATTCCATGAACCAAATTGTGAATTACAGGACGAATTCGCCGGTGATGGAGTCGATCTGTACGACGACGTTATAGCTGCGCCTTCCGGAGGCAACGGTGGCACCGCCGGTGGAAACGGTGGCTCTGTGGACGGAGATGCCACTTCCAACAACGAAGAAACTAACGGCAATGCGCCTTATCACCAATTGGGCAATAACATCCAACCTAACCAGATTGGCAGACGCCATCAACTCTATATCGGCAATCTCACTTGGGCAAGTTTTACGTCATTCATATTTATAAGTACAAAAACTTATCCAGAAAATGGATTTTTACTGATTTTTGATATTTATTTATGAGGAAATGTTGAAAAATGATAAAAATTATGAACACCAAGAATATTGTTGTTGAGATGCAAAGATTTAATCGTTAATTCTCGGTTGAAAGAACATAATTCAATCTGTTAGAAAGGTTCCGAGTTGTTCTGAAAAATTGGAATTTTTCTACTGCCCTTCATAAAAAGGCGTGTAAAAAAACCTGTGATGAATGACTCAAAAATTAATAAGAGCGTTATTTTCTGCAGTGGACGAGTGATCAAGACATCACAGATGCAGTACAAAGTATAGGAGTAGCAGACTTTGTGGAAGTAAAATTTTTTGAGAATCGTGCAAACGGACAATCCAAAGGTTTCTGTGTAGTGTCGCTCGGCTCAGAACAAAGTATGAGGATGTGCATGGAAAGACTCCCTAAAAAGGACCTTCACGGACAAAACCCTGTCGTGACGTTTCCAACAAAACAAGCTTTGAACCAGGTAAGCAAACAATAACAAATACCGTTGGACACTTGCGAGATATTTGAAAATTTCTTGAACACTGAACTGGCTCCTTCATTCAGATTAATCGATCATTTGATCGAAGCAAAGATTGTATCGTTGGAAGGCAAAAGAATACTTATTGACTTCTTGGAAGAATAAAAAAATCCAGTTCTTCCAGGCTGCAAACTTCTGTACAATGCCAAAGGATTGTTTCCATCATTCGTAAACTTTTTTCCTCAGTTCGAGTCGCAGTGCAAAACGAGACCCGCACCAGCTCCTCAACAGAGTCAGAGTCAGCGGCCTCATAATAATCCACATCAGCATCAGCCGCCTTCGTCGCACGAACGTGGAATACACATCAATGTGAATCAACATATGCAACATTCACAACAAAATCACGGCCCTAGAATGATGATGGGTCCTCCTCAGGGTCCGCGACCGCAGAGATTACCACCGCCAGGGATGGGAGGGCCTCAAGGACCTGGTGGACCGGGCCAGCAAGGGCCTCCTCGTATGCACGGACCGCCAATGGGAGGACCGGTGCCTCATCATTCGATTCCCGGGCATCCGAATCAAGGACCTCCGCCTCCTGGTTATCAGCAAAGTCATTGGAACGGCCCGCGACCAAATGGACCGCCTGGACCTCCGAGAGGACCGAATGGACCGGGTGGACCACCTCAACAAGGTCCTCCTGGACCTGGGCCTGGGCAACACAGGCCACCAGGGATGGTGCGTGACCGAATGGTAAAATTTAAATTACTAAAAAGCAAAAAGCAGTATCAACGGACGATAAAAGTACAAATTTTCGCCGTTGGAATTCCAAACAATTCTCACGGTATCCTCTAGTTTCCGAGACTCGCTGAAACGGTTCGTCAAATAGTTAACTCAATATTAACATGGGATAAACTAACATTTGACAAAAACCGGCAATTCTGTTGCATGAATTCGTCGAAATTTTGAAAATTGGTCGAAATTTCTTAGCAGGTTAAGAAACGAAAAATTTATTAACATTTCTCTTCGGCTTCGTTGAACGGAAAGAATCAAAACTGTGAATTTAGGGTTACTGCAACAGAAAATGGCGGTAACCTTGAATTTTGCTGGATTTTTACTAAGCAAAATGTAAAAATTATCAGAATCGAGTAAAATCACCTAAAAACAACAAAATTTATATTTTGCTTAGTGGAAGTTTGACAAATTTTTGGATTGATCCCCGTTTCTACAGCGGTAACGATAATTTTTCAATTTTTTTACACCGTGCACAAATAACCAAAAAAAAAGTCTTAATGTTTGTAGAATTCGAATTTAAACATTGGTTTTTCAAATTCTTCAGCAATTCCACGGTGGACCTCCTGGACCACCTGGACAGGGACCTCCTCGTGGACCACCCGGACATCCGGGAGGGCCACCCGGTGATCCGAGAGGCGCTCCACCTCGTCCTGATTGGAATCGACCTCCAGGTTTGTACTCTTTTAATAGTTTTTTTCTATTTTTCCTCGTCATAACCGAAGGGGGTATTTTTCTCCAGTCTATATAAAAATAGTTGAAATTTATCACGAATTTATATTATGGAAGTTTGAGTGATCCTTGAAGCAAAATAACTTTGAAAAATCGTAACAATAATTGAAAATAACGACAAATATTCGATTATGAAAATATAATGAGTTTTTTTATTGCTAAGGCATGCATCACGGACCTCAGGGACCACCATTCCCGCAGCATCAGCATATGCAAGGTCCTCAAGGGCCAGGACAAGGTCCACCCCAAAGAGGACCTCCTCCAGGCTCGATGGGTGGTAAGAACTGATTTTCCAATTGGGCTTTTTTCATTCTTTTTTAATTCACAAATTTTCATATTTCTTTATATTTTTTGTTGGTTAAGTTTTTTTTTCCAAGAATAGTATATGAATAAGATACCGGCTTTACCCTTTTATCGTAGGACTTATGGCTGCTTGAGAGAGTTACACGAGCTTATACTAGTCAAGTCAGTAAATTCCTTTAATCGAATTGTTTCCTTTCCATTTCGATCGTTTCGTTATAAAAATCTTGCTGTTTGTTTGAAATTAAACAAAACATTCGATGCTCATTAATTTTTTGTTGTTCTACTGATTTGACGAGCATCAAGTGAAGTAACTGTCTCAAGGATTCAGATTTGAAGGGCTACTGACAATATTTAAGAACGCTTGTGACGCTAATATTATATTCTCGGTACAAACGTTCCGAGCAGTAAAACTTTCGAAAATGCTGTCAAAAGTCCTGCCGTATGGTCATAATAAATGTAAGCTATCGATTTCAATAATTGCATTAACGAAAGAAAAACATAGGAACAATATTGTATAAAATACAGAATTGAGAATCGAATTATTATTTCCAGACCTTTTCGAGCTCTCAATTGTCATCTAATTCATTCGCTATTTCCGTGCCATACAATGTAATTCCCATGTTTGTTGACAGCTTGCGTAATTATGACCTCAACGAGTAGGGGTATTGTTGATTTGTTTTTAGTTTTCTTTTTTCTTTCTTTTTCATCTACGTTTTTTAATCAAAATGGAAATAAATTGCTAAATGAAATGCAAGAGCGCAAGCGTTTCTTCAAACGATCTACCAGCAATGGTAGTATTGATGTGGTATCCCTTCAGGTATGTTGCCAGGTCCTGGCGGCCCACCACAAGGTCACGGTGGACCACCTCAAGGTCCACCGCAAGGACCTCCCGGAGGTCCTGCTCCACACGTTAATCCGGCCTTCTTCCCGCAAGGTCCACCTCATCAACATCCTGGTCAACATCCAGGTGGCCCTCCGGGCCCACCTGGACCACCTCATGGTCCGCCACATGGCCCGCCCCATGGTCCTCCTCACGGACCTCCGCATGGACAACCCCATGGGCCACCACACGCACCTCCCCATGGCTATGGTCCACCATCAGCACAGGTAAGAATATTTCTGTCCAAATTTACTTTAATTCATTAATTGGAAGGCAAAAAAAATCGAGACTAGAGAAAAAATTTATATTTTACCCTGTCAAGAGTTTTCAAATACCTAAACTTTATATTAGAAACAATTATCTTTGTGATTTTTCAAAATTGACATAAAATAATTAACTGCGAGGTCAAATTAGACTCGAATTTGTCATTTTTCAATTGGTCTTCGCATTATTTTACTCAACGTCATTATTTAATAGGCAATCGAAAAAAACTTATTCAATTCTTGTCTCACCCTTTTTCGTTAGCCACCATACGGTGCTCCAGGACCTGATCATCGTGCCGAAGGTCCACCACCTCTGACGGATCAAGAATTCGAAGAAATAATGGGTCGTAATCGAACCGTTTCATCATCTGCCATCGCTCGTGCGGTGTCGGACGCTGCAGCTGGTGAATTCGCCAGTGCCATAGAAACATTGGTCACCGCGATATCACTCATCAAACAATCCAAGGTTGCGGCGGACGATCGATGTAAAATTTTGATCAGTTCGCTCCAGGATACGCTCAGGGGTGTGGAAACTAAGAGTTACGGTTCGGCACGTCGAGGTAAATACAACAACAAATCTCTTCATGAGAATTTCTTTTGAAATTACGAATTTAACTGAGAGAATTAAGAGAAAATGCACACAAGTTCATTGTAGAAATTCGCTTTCAAACATTCGAAAAAAAAATACATCAAAATATCTTATGCGGATCCACAAAATAGCGATTCTGTGACGATTAAATTTGTTTTGAAATTTGTTTCCCAGAACGTTCCCGCTCACGTGATAGAGAACGTAGTCATAGACGTCGTCGCGAGAGATCAAGGAGTCGTGATCGTGAATATCGGGAGCGTAGTCGAGATCGTGATCGTGACAGGGACAGGGAACGTGATCGTGAAAGGGATCGTGATCGTGACCGTGAGCGTGAGCGTTACTACAGCGAACCGTATCCAAGGGAGAGATCACGCAGCAGGGAAAGGGATCGTGAGCGTGAACGCGACAGGGAATACAGAGAGCGGAGCCGCGAAGAGAGGTAAGGATTAAGTTCTAAGTTTCATTCATTTATCCTCTTTAAACTCGACAATAAAACATCATCCACTGGTCGCGAAAGATTCATAATTGAAGATGGTCTTTTGAAATAGCTTTATTTTCAATGGGACAAAACGATTTCCATTAAAATCGCTTGAAAATACTTCGTTTTGATTTATATTCTGTCAAATTACATTTTATTTGAAAAATGTAGACCACAAAGTCCTGACAATTTTTTACACCGTTTCGGAAATTTCGGTGATTATGGAAATAAAGCTGAAAAGACACTCCTCAATTGTACGAGAGAAATAAGCTCGTAACTGAACGATTGTATGATCATTGAATGCTGAAAATAGCGCAGTAGCTTTATGATAAAATAAACGAGGTTTAGCGATAAGCTTTTTGTCCTCATTGCGTAGCGATGCTTAAGGATATAAAAAGATTTCTAATGTCGAAAATATGTTTGAACGTTTAGTCTTGATAATTTCAGGTCCGCTACAGGACTACTGTGAAGCATTGTTTTATTTAAAACTCTAAATTATATTAACGCTGTGTATGAAACAAGCGCCGCCCCACCACGTTGATTCGATTATCAACAAAAGCCCAAGTTGGCTCAACGTTCTCTAAACGTCGGATACACAAAGAAACAAAAATAATACCATACGTAGATTACGAAATATTTTTAAAGCATATGTTAGCATCATAATTTCGTGACGCGGAAAAAAGTTAGTGATTTGTTCAAACTCCAACAGATACTGTTGTTGATTGTATTAATAAATTACGAGAATTCTTTTTGTTTTTTTATTCAAACTTTTTCTGAAGTTTATTGGATATTTTATCAAAACTTTCATCATTTTCAAGAATGCTTTATTCATGTAGTGGGAATCAAAAGTTCAATTCACTGAGAATTTCTGTCACGAAAAAATAATTGTTAAAAACGTGCAGTAATTTTGACCATGAAACCAAAATTAATTTAAACATTCGTCAATACTCAAAAACAGAATATCCCAAATAATTTGCGATATCGAAAATCACTAATTTGTTTCATTTTTAAAAAAAAAGCATATAGTTGTTTACTAGAGACAACATCTACGAATCAAAATGTTCATTGCTTGCATAAAATGCGTTAATGTTATTGTAATATTGGCGAGACTATTCACGGATTATTGTCTGTACGAATGAGGTGAAGTGATCGATCGAAAAGAATCAATGGTGAAATATGAATCCGTTGAAATTCAGTTTAAACACGCGACGACATAATACTGAGCGTGTAATTTCCGAAATGAGCATCAATCGACAAAAGTCTTGTCGATTGATGCTTTATTTATACATTGCGGTCTGGTTCAGCTTGAATCTCGAAATGACTCAAGACTCGAACGATTCAAAAAAATGTATTATCATTTAAAATCATATAATTTATTATTTATTATCGTGTTTCGAAATAAATTCAATTTTTATCAGACCGCAGTGTATGGCCGAACGTAAATTAGAAAAAAAAATGAAATATCTGAGCGTTTAAAAAATTGAAGAGTCTAAGCGTAACAATAAAACTCATAACAAGATGTAAATTTTTCATTAGTACGACGCGTCAGTCAGCCAGGCCGAGAGTAAAGGAAGAGCCGCCTGAGACGGCACCAGTTTCGTCCGCCAAGCCGTCTAGGTAAATCACGATTTTTTTTTCGTTGTTCTACATTTAAGATAGTAAAATAATTCGCTAAAACAAGAAGACGATGACGTCGATATATTTAAAAAAAAAAAAAAAACACTACGAAAGCGTTTGCTACTTTTTCTTTTTTTTTCTCTTAACACTAGATTTACGGAAGGGTGTCATATTGACGGATATTCAGTGGGAAAACTGAGCCTTTCGAGAGAGCGCCGTAAATCTAATGTTAAATAATGGCATAAGAAATATGGAAATGAAAGATTGATGTAAAAATTATTTGCACTACTGATGAGTGGAAAATACAACAGTTATTGCGACATGAGAAATATCATTTCAACAAACAATGTATTGAATCATATTGTTAATCAAAGGAAAAAAAAAATCTCATCGTAGTAAATTCTGGTACTCACAAATTTAATTACACATCACACACCACTTCAATGTAATACGTCATGCAAAAGGTTGTGAATTTTTTATTTATAGTACACAGTTATAAAAGCAACAAAAAAGCGGAATGAAAATGTAAACATTGTAGTGAGATAATGGGCTGACGTGTACTGTGTAGGTATTATGACGATCGCTACAGAGAACGCGAACGAGAGAGAGACCGAGAACGTGAAACCAGCAGAAGACCGGCCGAAAGGGAGAGAGAACCCGAGCGCGAACGTGAGAGAGAACGTGAACGGGATCGTCGCGACGAAAGAGGAGACTCTTCACATCGTTCCAGACACTAGAAGAATAAACGAAAAAACCATAACAAAGAGGGTAGAGTGACAGTAAATGGAAACAAAACAAAAAACAAATTAGTAAATGAAAACTGACGTCGCAACTTGACCTAAAAATGACGATCGCATCGTGCAAGGGATTAGAGCACGTGTTCCATGTATTTCTCTTTTTTTTTAATTCTTTTTTTTCTCTATTCGACGCGAGTGCAACATTCTTTATCACCGTGATCAACCGCATTTCTTTTCCGGACTACCCAAAGATTTAAGCAAAACCAAGAAAAAAGAGAAAAAAATTAACATCGAATGAGCAGTGTTAGCTGAACGATGAAGTTTTATTGGAATTCTCGTTTTTAAACTCTTCATTCAAGGGCTGACAGCAAAATCAATTCAACTCTCGGCTTTGTCGACAATTAATTGTAAGCTTAGTTTCGAGCCTGAAAAAAAATATGTTTTTTTTTTCGTTTTTTTAAAAATATTATTGCTTTTCCAATTTGCCACAATGGTTTCTGTTCTTCGACACACCATATACATATGATAACTATAATTTACATGTATACATACATATATGTATCAGCTCTGTAGTTGAAAAAACGTTGACTTAGATTTAACAAACAAACAAACAAACAAAAAGATAAGATATTTGGCTGACCATAATTTTTTAGTAGCCAACCGACGATGACGACAATTGACTATGTGTGTGGTTTTACAAATCGTGTATATGTATGATGAACTGTCGGAAATAACTAGTGGGGGGTAAAAAAAAAAAAAACGAAACGGAAACAAAGCGAAGATGCGTGCAAGATATGAAGAACGAAGTTATAAATGGGAAACTAAACGAGGACGAAATGAACCATGTTGAAAATAGATAACGCGGGATCTTAAGGAAGATGCTACTTCCTTCAATACTACTTTACGTCGGAAACCTCAAGAGGAACGAAAACGTCATCATAATGAATTTCAACGATCTTCTAGCTACACGTCGAAGCAAGATTGTATCTCAATACTATAATACATAAAAAAAAAAGAAAAAAATATTCGCTTTCCAAATATACATGATGAACATGTCTTTACTTTTTTGATCTGTACACACGATATCCTGAAAATTGTTAATTTTTTGATACACACTAAAAAAAAAAGGATATTTATTATCAATCTCGACTTAAACGAATATAAAAATAGAAACGTTCATATAAAAAATAACAAAATCATATGAAAGGTCAAACACGACCCGGTCGCGTGAAATGTGTAATGATTTTGATGTATGGAAAGTTGTAAATAATCTTGCGAATGTGCGCGTGTGTATTCGCACACACGAAAGCGTGCATAAATGTGAGCCATTCCGTGCAATCTCGAGTACTATCAGCAGCCAAGAAAATTTCGTTTTCATATTTTCTCTTCATGTTCCCTGAATATCTTTAAAAAAATGCACAGTTTTACATCAATTTTCACATGGTTTTCCCTTTCAACAAAATGGCAGCTCTTCATTATTATTATTTGGTATTACAACTTCTGGGAGATCGATTCATATTTTTGTTTGAAATTGCTACTTTTGAATGACAATCGGACAAACTTTTGCCCTGGGACCCAAACATGCTCAATAGGATAGAAATATATTTTAATCTCAAGGAAATAATCAAAACCGATATTTTGAGATCGCACGGAATAGCTTATAATGTTTAAAAAAAACTCGTTAATTCTGAATGGCTTCGTTGAATTTTCTCATTCGTCAACACTGACCATAATTATTGAACGAAGTGCACACATCTATCATACATAAGACACGCTGCACAGAGCTGTAGTTTTGTATTGACTTAGTGAGAATCGTGTGTCTCGAAATATTAATACTTGGAAGAGTAGTAAATTGTGAAAAAGAAAATCACGAAGAACGACGAAAAAATAATGGGCACTCCATTCTCACAAAGTACTTTGCGAATTGTAGTTATATCCTGTAGAATGTCCAATCAAAATGATCCCGATTCCTTGTTTTATAACTCGAACAAGTACAAGTTGATTATTGCATGCACTTGAAGAAAAAATGACGATAATTATATGCTGATGAGAAACAAGCCCAAAATTGGGTGCCTGTAACCAAAGTTACGTTTAAGAAAAGAACAACTTTCAAAAACTCTTCATTTCAAAAGTCTGTTAAAGCTCATGTGAAAATGCGGACATAAATCGAAAATTCATGGAAGAAAAATCACCAACATAACTGATGAGAAAGCTTAATGCTCTTCAAATTGTCCACTAGCAAAAATTCGACATACATAAATTCGTAAAATCGTTGATCTACGGGATATTTGATTAAATATCATTTTTTATTTTTATTTTTTCTCATACCAAATAACAGCGAAATATTTTTTCCGAAATCACGTCTTCCGACAACGAGATATCCGATAATCGAATGCGAAATAATCTCTGAGCCAAAATATGTTAACGACGTTCGTAAAATGCGTTTTATATTTTTTTAAAACATCGACGAATCTTTGTAACTTAAGATTCGTTTGGCTTGTTGTCCTGGATTAATGCGTACGGACGTACGGGGTAAGTTTTATATCGTAAATGCTGAAGTATTTTACTTTTAATTATCTCTGTATTTCATGTAATAGATCGTAAGACAAGCGAAGTATGATACTACATTATATTTTTATTTATATATACATTTATATATAACAATTATTGATTTTGTTGCTAAAGACGCCATTCTGGCAAATCTCGGGAGAATAAGAATTACCACAAATGTGGTATCATACTGTTATTTTTTGTTGTGATTGCCGATCGGTATTTAAGGCTGTTAAACAATAGTCGAGCGTCAGGCTAATTTTAGGAAAGACACGATTTTTTTTGTTTTCCTTTTTGTAATTGAAATTTGGAAAAAATCAGAGTTCCTTGTTTACGTTTGCTCCGAGATTTTATATAAGAACTACTTTTTTTCATTTGCTCAAAAATTATATTCTATTTCCGTACGGTGTACACAGAATAGCTTCATTGATTATTCGCTACGATCGACGTTTTTTTTTTTTTTTCTATTATCAAAGAAATTCACGCCGATACGAAATTGAAACCCAAGAAAAAAAAGACAAGATTTAAGGAACTGTTAATGTTCGAAAAATGCTGTTAAGAACGTCGAATCGCTTTTTATTCGTCTTACAGATTTATTTTACGTTTTCATTTTATTTTTATGTGAAAGAAATTCGATGTTTTGTCACAGTTACCAATGTATGATTTATATTTTTTATCTATTCGCAGTTCCAACCGCGAGCGTTTTTTATACAATCGTTATACAAAAAACTTATATATATATATATACATATATTTATATATATTTTATCCTAGTCAATTTAATCTAAATTTATATACTTGCTTCGAGTCACGCATATATCGCTGTGTGTTCTTGTGATCGAACTTGTATTTTATAAGGCAAAAAAGTACAAATTTAGACCAAGATTAAACCGCCGTTACGACCGTGCGATATTTAACTCATTTTCGACCACTGCATTTTGTTAAAATTGAGTGTTCGATTATATTTATTTTTTGTAATCGCTTTATACAAGCATTTTGATCTTCATTACAATATCAGCTGAGAATATAAAAAAATAATATTGTTCTAAGCCACTCTATCAGTTGCGTGAGTGCAAAAGCTGGAAAGCTGATTCTCCTCAGAGATGCTTTGTATATCGAGAAAAGAAAAACTTACCCTCTGTTCTCTAATGACAACAATGAGTCATTTTTTTTTTATTTTTCGAAAAATCAATTGTATGTTACACTTTCATCAGAGAATAATGTGTACCGTTTATTTTTTCTCGAAACGCCAGGGGTTTCTGAAAAAAAAGTGTGCACGCTGTTTAGTTATTTCACCTGCACTCGCGCAACTAATAGATCACCTTAAGTGACTTTCAGACGTACGGTGATAAGAACAAATTGTAAATAACGTACGATTTTTGGTTTTTCAAATTTTTTATTATAAATTCATGGAAACGCAGAATGAAGGTCCAATCCATTTCCAAACTATAAGCGAACGTGAGTGAAATGTTTATGGCACGAGTACTGGCGAGTAAATTGGCGGTCTAATCAGCTGTGATAATAATTACGATAATGATATTTATACGATCTTACGATATTTTCATTGATCGCGAGACGATCGATATTTTTGTAGGTGTCTTTGTCGATCAGGAGACCCAATTAATAACAATCAGTATTATTATTTTTTTTGTCACTGTTATCAAACGGTTCGAGCTATGATAAATCGAAAATAAATATATGGTGTAAGGTAAGTGTCGAAACGGACGAAAAAGTATTTGTAATTCTGTATTTCATATTTTATACATGTTTTTTTTTTTCCTTTTACTAATATCTTCAAATGCTTATGTATTGTTCAAGGAAATACGATTTTTTAGGAATAGTTAAACAAAACCGAATCGCTCGACAGTAATTACTACACAGCTCCGAAATTGTATCGATTTAGAAGTGGAGCTTTATATGCCGCGTACCTTACATCATAATCAATACATTTGTACTGTCACCTCGCTGGTTGAATTATTTGACAAATTTATACAGGCGCAAATACACTGTGATTACAAAAAAAAATCATTTCGAAAACAGGCCATTTTCGCTGTAAGAGAAATCATATTAAATACGCGTTGTCACTATTATTCGGAATTTTATAAGTAGTTCACGTCTGTGGCCCTCGTTACAGTGGAAATCTTAGAAAGAAAAATAGTCGAACTCATTTTTTTGTTTACCGTCGAATTATTCTATTACGAATGTATCAAACCGTATATTTCCACTGAATCATACAATTGAAACTGAAATGTAGAAAAAAGGTTTTTTCATTTGTTTGTTTTTTATAATACAAGTTTGGAGAATTCGATGAAAGGGATGAAAAAATGCGAAATTTGAGAATTTACCGATTTATTTGATCAAATAATCGTACATTGATATGTTTATAATTTTGTACGTTTGAATATTCAGCGCCCTATTCTTATCGATATTATTAGTTCGAATGCATTTATTAAATTTTTCGGTACCAAATCGAACGATATACCAGTATCATCGTTAAATTTTTGTCTGTCGCATCGATGACACAAAAATATATAAAGACTAACTTTTTAACGATGATACACTCGGAAAGTGTCCATGAACTTCAAATTATTGTACAAGTTCTTTTTGTTTCTTGTTATTTGCGATTTCAACGAAAACGGTTTATTTATTATTTTTCCTTCACCAATTCATTATTCGGTGGTTCAAAATTTTCGAAATAAAACAAAATTGTGTGTGATAAATATGTTTATATTTTACGAGTGCACGACCAGAACAATCAATATTTTTCGGGGCGAAAATCTGCTCTTTCGATACATAAAATTTTATTTTTCCAACTATGCGAGAAAAAAAATGTCAGTCTTTCAATAATGAACGTATCAATAAACTGAGTAAAAAGTACAAAGCCACTCTTTCAAACGAGAAACTTTATCAAACGAAATAAAAACATGTTAATTAAAAAAAATCAGCAAATATAATCGGTGTAAACAAAATAACAATAATTGATTATCAAAAAACGGATCTAAATGGTTTTATTCGAAAGCTTTGTCAGAATATTAATTTTATAATTATTGAGATTCTTAATGATGTTTTTATTATCAACGACGTTACCCTCGGGTTAATATCGATTTTTATACTCAAATAAGAATGTGCGTACAAAACATTCTCAAATAAAAAAGGTAATCTAATGATAATCTTTCGATAATTCATTTATTTTATTTTACTCGATGATTCTAGTCTCTAATTTGATCGATAACTCTAGCCAATTGTATAAATGTTGGCACGACATAAAAAAATTCAAAGAATGTGATAGATTTGTCACTAAATATCAGAAGTAGAAAATAGGGAGAGAGTAAGAGAGAGAGAGAGAAAGAAAAAAAAAGATAAAAATGAATTTGGCACAGAGCTGTTTTTGTACCTTGACACGTTATGGAACGTGACTAAGTCCAATTAAATTTTGTACAACTATACAGCAAGAATAACGGCAAAATATTTGTACAAATGGTAATAAAATCAGTCGGTGAAGAATATTAATTCGGTGGACATATCCGTCCGTATGCGAAGTGTATGCTCGTAATTTGGTTTTGTGTTCGTTATTGTACAAGTGACAACTTTTTTTCTTTTCGTTATTTTAGTGTTTTAAACAAATTACTAGTGAAGATTGCACCTCGAGAGTTTCCTTTGAATGAGACAACTGACGTGATAAACGTGACCGCATGGGAACAATGAAATACCGTTGTCTCCGAGCAAAATAGGTGTTTGTAACGAGAGTGTACAACATGGACAAATCAACGATTTTGCTTGAAACCGCCGACCCCAATGATGGGGACCCACACCAAATATGTTTCTCTCCATTGGCCTCTCAATATCTTTTTCAATTGATTCCAGCAATTGCTCCTGGATCTGGAAAATTCAAAAGGAAACAATATAGATTATGCATTTTTACAAAAGTCAATGAATCCAGTCAAATATTTACATAAAAGAGAATTCTTTTATGGGAGAATTTATCTGATATTTCTTCATATTTTCAGTTTTCATATTTTATTTATATAGAATGGAATGATTGGTATGAACAATATGTGTGAGAATTTTTAACAGAGAAGAATACCTTTGGAGAACACATGGCTCCATACGCCTCATTATCCTGAGTATTTTCATCGAAATTTACAGAATGTTCAAGTCCATGATGATCCAGAATTTTGGTAAATATGAGAGACTGAAATATGCTGTAAATGACAAAAAAAAAAGAATTATTTTTTTAATTTGTTGTACGATTAATATATGAATAAAACTGTAAAGAAAGGAAATTAGCAGCTCGTACCTCTTGTCCAGTTTGACATTCGGCAGAACGGTTTCGATGAGAACAAGAAAAGTCATGGCTGACGAGGTCCCTTCCCGTTTCATGAGTTCCCGGGCAACTTCGCTCCAATTAATTTCCATTTTATTTTGGGCGTATAAGTTCTCGTCATTTCTTCCACAGCAAGGACAAATTCCTGATTCCATATCTCCGATGCATCTAACAGCAATTTCCCACTGTCTAACATCGAGCATTGGTAATATCGTTGATAAAACGACATTGTCTCTTGTACAAAGGCACATGCAAAGAATATCGTCTATAATAGTAAAATCGACGATGGACACAGGTAAATAATAGCGCCACATGAAAGTCACGTTGTTGCATAATTTGATGCATTTATCGCGTTCAGCATCGTTGACAAATTTATCTAACAACGTTTTACCAATTTCCAAAAACTTTGGCTCTCGCGGAGTTTCGTTTGGATAAATAAAACCGCATGTGCATTCAGTGATATACGAAATATTGATGTCAACGAATGATTTTACGATTTCATTCACGACATTCTCATTTTTAGTTTCAATCAACGTTTCTATCGCTACGTTTTCCAACAAAATATTGTAATAATGCCGCTCGGTCGAACGCAGTATTTCGTAAAGAAAATCTTTCAGTTTTTCCACTCTGACGTAATTCTCATTTATATCACTCATCGTTTTTCTTACTTTTATTATAATATCTTCTATTTCGGTATCATTCATTACTGGCTTTAAGCTATTGATCAATACGTAGACGGGATTCAATTCCGTTTGTATTTTTAATGTTGTCTCATCGATTTCACGAGAGTGAGTTTCGTCGGAGGTAGATTCGATTTCTTTCGACAAAGTCTCTTCTCCGTTGGACGATTCAACGTTGATGTTCATTGCGGACATGAAATCGGTACACGCTTCGGTATCTTTTGTCATGTTCTTTACATCGTTTAAGCGTTCTTTATTTTTCACGAAATTCTCGCTAATAACAGGATCTAAATCGCCCATTGTCGTCAGGGCGATGTCATCAGATTCGAATTTTTCGTCGTTTCGATAATTATCTTGTTCGTTAGTACCGTTATTCTTCAAATACGTGCCAAAGTTTTGTTTCTCTTCTAAACGATTTTTTCCCGAATTCACGACAACAATGCCTGAGTTCAACTTAATCGGTTGGGAATTTAAATTTGATTGTATGAGCGAAATGATCGGTATCAGAATAGCAGAAATTTCGTACTGTTCGCACGACGAATAAATCGTCTCTTCGCCTTCCTCGTTCGTCAAACGTGCTGAATATTTTTTGCCGATTGTGCTGTTGTTCAGGAATTCAGGCTTCAAAGCCTTACAAGCTCGCAAACATTCGATGTAATTTTTTTCTTCGTAATATTTGAGAATTAGTGTTTCGGGCGTTGCCAGCCTCAAACAATGGAACAATCCGTTTTCTCTCATCAAATAGATTCTATCGTCGATTGTACGCGCCGTTATAATATTTGAGTACTCGTTGTTCCACAATATTACAGCTGCATTCGTTGGATCAATCACGTAAATGGAGCTTGAAGTATGAGTGAATAAATATTTGCCGCAAAGAACGTAAAGATGAAAAAAATGAGTGCTCGTTGATTGAGAAATCCAGTTTTGTTCGATTTGACGATTTTTCAAATATTTACCAACGCTCGTCCGATATACTGGCGATGAAGATATCGCAAGTGCTTCTTTGAATTGATGGGTTTTTATAACCGTTCCGTTGCTAGTTACTTCCCACAATCGGCAACCTGGACGAGCACAATATATTTTCATTCCTTTGTTTTCTCGAGTTTCACCGTTCGTTTCCATCATCGTTTCCTCTCTATCTTTCTCATTTTTTTTTATCACATTCGAGCTCGTTTCACACTCGCCAGACTTGCTCGAAAAAAAACAAGCCCCGAATTCACCGTCTCGTGCTTTATTCCCTATTTGTTTGAACTGCTCTTGCGCTGTGTCACAAATGTAACAACGTGTCATCGTCGAAACGAGCAAAAGGTGACCTGAAAATTCCATCTGCACTATCGTCGAATCAAGATGCATTAGGGCGCAGGATGGAGCTTGAAACATTCCATTCACCTAAGAAAAAAAATGAGCAATTTGCTTTTAAAAACAAAAAAATATTCAACAATGAATGGGAAACATGATTCTAATGCAATTAGTATTAATTTCTATTTTTATTTCAATGAAAATAACAACATTTCTTGTTCGTTATTCTTCATCCTAAAATTGCTGGTGAATTTTTATTTGCGCTATAATATTTGAAGACAAAATTCAAAAACAGCTGTGCCCAAAATGAGCATTAATTGGACCAAACATAACTTTTTATATACAAAATTTTGTTTTACCATAATTATCTAATTTTACTGAAAATATTCATCAAGTCCACAGTTTCTATAGTCCTCTTAGTTGAAGATTCCTATTTCAAATATTAAAAAGTTCCTAAACGACCAATAAATATGTCGAGAGATAGAAACCACTCAAGTATTGCAGGGTTTTTTCTGATAGAGCAAAAATTAATGAAATATGAATTACCGTAAAAATGGAAAGAAGCATAGTTGATATTTTTCCAATTCCATCTCCGATATAAATCTCTGAGCTATTGTCGTTCCAGCAAAGGCTCGTTACCATTTCTCCGAGATGTTCGCTCGATACAGCCAAAAGTTTGACAGCTGGTTTAATTCCGATCAGGCAGACACTTCCACGTTTTGTGGCAAGTGCGATAGTTTTTTCGTCGGGTGATATTACGACACAAGAAACTGGCCCTTCCTACATTAATTCATTAAAAACAAGACCACAAAATTTAAAATGGAAAAAATGACCTCAAAATACCGGAATTTCAACTGTTTAATTGCAACAAAGTTTCTTCTTTTTTCACTGGAATTCCTTAGTCAGTTTTTCACCCTAAATTCACCATATAGTTATGCAATGAAATTTTTTACCACGAAACAAGAAATTTGGTTGCATTTCAATAGAAGTTTTCATCAATTTTATTGCTTACCGATAAGGGAATTAGTTGCTGGAATACACATGGTTCGCGAATAAATAAATAGAGGCTTCCGCTAGTTGAACCAAGGACTATGTAATTCGTGGAAACGTTGAGACATGTGTACTGTATTTGAAAGAAAATCAAAAATATAATAAATTTATAATACATTTGCAATTAATAATCAATATCCTACAAAGTAATTTGAAAAATTGATATATATCTTAAAATATCAACACCAATCGAATAGCTCTTAATTTTTACGGTTTTGTATTTTATAATATTTTTAAATCTTTTAAAATAATTTTCCTACCTTGATCCGTTGAGTGGCAGCTATAGGTTTATACAGAAGCGAATTAATTTCCTCACATTCCGACAAAATCATCAGACCCTCTTGCATATTCTCCGAGAGCTGCTCCTTTTACGAACTTATTGAAAATCGTTCGATATAAAGAAACGCGAGTAGCGAGTTCGACAAACCGCGTAATTCCCCTTGTTTCGATGCCAATAATAGACTGCATTGATATTCCAAGTGTCAAATACCATGCGTCAACAACGGACCTACTAATATGACATATATTTCATTTGCACTATAAACTAACTTATCCGAATGAAATACTAGCATACACTTGAATCGTAATCGCGATGGAAATTTACCACGGGCCTTTTCGCAATCGTTCGGAAATTTCGAGCAGCGCTGTCTGTTGAATAAAAAACTAACTTCCAGGAGTGACTTGCGCGTTGAGTTGCGCGATCTTTAGCTTCAAACGACGCCGCTAGTATCGCTGTTCGAATGAAATGTTTTTGAAGCGACACTTCAACTAATTATTGATTGAACCTGTACTCCGAACGAATTGTCATCATTTTTCGCAATAAATAGAAAAACTAAGTTGACGATCTAAGGAAATATCAATTAATTTCACGAATAAAATAAAATACATGTTCGTTATGAACAAACATCAACAATTCAAATTGGAACTAATAAAACATAATAATCATATTTGCAAACCGTCGAAATAACAAGAAAACACATGCGCAGAGGAAGGATCAGGATTCCGAGTACTGAAAGAAAAGAACTCGTTCTGTCCCATTAAGTTTTCAACTTTATTTTCGTATGCTAATAACTAAGCCATTAGTTTGCAGTTAAAATCCTCGTCAATTTTACATTGAAGACAAAAATACGATCTAATATTTACAAATGAGGTGTGTAACGAAAGCTTTTTTTTTATTTATTTATTTATTATTTTTTTATATAATAATTTTTTGCGATAAAAAGAACATTGTTATTCGTTACAAGAGGACACAGTGGGGTTTCAAATATTATTGTGATGCAAAATTTCTTCACTTTCGATGAGATTACAACGTGCTATATGGGATTTGATAGGAGTTTCATAGAACGCCACAAAATTGGATTTATGAAATGTATCCTGCAAAAAAATATGTTTTCATATAATAATGCACATTTTTTTAAAAACCTCCGACCCTTTATTATCGATCCTTTCTTTGTGTCCGTATATAACGAAAAAAACGTTCGGTGTTTTACGCAACGACGTGAAAATCATAACAAACTCATTACGTTTATTAAAATTTTTGTTTTTCTTTTCTCGTTTACCAGTTAATCGTTCTCGTGGGTAAAGAACATTAGAACACTTACTAGTCAGTTGAAATATTAATCGTTCTATTTACAGATGAATATTGCCTATTATCTAATAGCGATGAAACTTAATATGTGGCTATCTATCAGCGGAGTTTTAGTTGAAAAAAATAACGAAAAAAAATATATATATATATTTATATTACCGAACGAAAAAAAATGAAAAAAAATTGCAATATTATTTCTCTTTCGGATTAAAACGATGTAGGTTAGTTCGGCTGAATGAAGTTTGTCTTAACGCTCGTAAAAACAGAGTGCCGACAATGTAATAGAAAACAAATAATAAAAACAATAATAATAATACTTGTACATAATTATCTAAAGAAATATTTGCTCAATTGGATCTCTATTATTTAATACCATATAGCCCCTTCGTTCGTTAATTATCTCTTTCACCATGGACAAGTTTTTTCATTATGTTTTTTTTTTTCTTTATTTTTCAATTATGTTTTTTTTGCTTTTTGTGTTTTTTTTTCTTTTCTGGATTTTAGTTATGCCTCGAGTAGTAAGTTTATGTATAATTTCATGATACATATATTTATTATGTTGCTACACTTATGCGTTTATTATGTTACCTAGATTTAGATTCAACGTGATAAATAGGATACCAATTAAAAAAAAAAAAAACAAAAAACAAAAACAAAAAATATGTACTTCACGATATGGGAATGAAGAATTTGTGAAAATCAGCCCAACGCAAAAATTCCACGTGTTTTTTTTCTCTTTTTTTTCCTTGTATTCCTGAACAATTCTCTAAATAACTATCGCTCGTGTGAGAATCGAAAACTCAGCACACAGTTACGATTTACGTTTGGCTGCTGTAGGAAGCTCTCTTTGTTTTTTTTTTTCTACTAATTTCAAAACGAGGATTCGTTGAACTGTCCAGGTGATATAATCCGTGTAAATATTTGTTAATTTTTTTTTGTTATTTTTTTTTTTCAATTTCCAATAATCTTTAATAATCAAAAATAGTCAACGGGACTGATAAAAATGGGTATCGAACGTTGCACAGTTACGATCCACGTGTCCTCGATACTGACTCTCCAAACTTTTCATTTAACCTCTTTTTCGACACTACGACGATTTTTTCCTCTTTTGTTATATTAACCGTTCATTTCTCGTCCACGAACATTGGAGTTTCTCGAACGTGAGAAGAACCTCGTCGAATGGAAATATCTGGATATTTTCCATTCCAAACCATATCCTATAGGACGGTCAGTCGCGAAACTTTACTTAATTACACTTGCCATCGACAAAATCATGTCACTTTTTTTCTTTCCAATTCATGTTGGACTGCGATTGCGAATTATCAAAAAAAAATATGACGAGAATACAAATTTCACATCCACGAATAAAAAATGAAGGGAAATCCAAATAAAATGTTGGCATTTGTGAAATTTTTTAATGAAGATTTGTTTTTTTTTTTAGGTTTCGAGTTGTAATGTCTTTCTTGTTTAATGGGCACGATCAATGCTTGAGAAAAATCAACGAAAGAAAAAATCTATTATTTGAAACGGGTTCAGACCCCCTCTTAAAAATGGATTCGTTGTAGATTTTCTTTTTATCAACGAATTGACTTTCGTTTAATTTGTGTGTCACTTTTTTGGCTTTTTAATTTAATACGTTATTTATGTTTTGTTTATTCTCTCTTAAATATGAAAAGCACTTTTATTTGTGCGAGACCAGACTTTTGCACCGAAGTCACAGTGAAGCATTGCCTTCTTGTTGCCTATTTTCTCCCAAAACGTAGTTTTTTTAAATCGAATAAGAAAATTTATTTGAATGGGGCTTACAATTATCATCGATTGAAAAATATTATTTCCATTCATCTTTTTTATTTTCTCTTTCTTTTAGAATTCAGAGCTTTCGCAAACGTATTTATTTTTATTTTTATTTTTATTTTTCAAATTTTCGAGAATACCTAAGCAGATGTTTCACACGATTACTAAAAGTTTACAATGCTCGAGTGTATCGTCGTGGAACAAAAAAATATATACTTGTTTTATATTGGTTCGAAAACGATTCTCTGCGACATTCGTTAGACTGAAATTTCTTTCTTTTTTCTACATTTATAGATTTCTTTCTTTCACAAAAAATTGTGGCAAAAAACCTAGTTACGATGTACAGAGTTTTTTCAAACAAGTTCTGAAGGTCGAGGCTTAATGAAAAAATCGAAAAAAACTTAACAATGATGAAGTCCGCTTTATTCGCATGGGATGAAGAGATAAACATGATTTTATTCTCATATCAATTCGCAACTTTTCTGTCAGCCTCATGAACCCCGGAATACTAAAAAAAACTGTGTTTATCCATTTCATAAGAATTTATCGTTTTTGTTGGGAGGAAAACAAATCCAAATAATAACGAGATTGACATTTCGTCGACGCAAGGTCGACTGTTTCGAGTCTCGATCTCCTGATTTTCTTCCTTTTCAAAATCCTTTTTTTCCTGTTCGCAGTTAAAACGTTTTTTTGTTTCGTAGTTATTGTTTTATCGTTGGAAATTGTGTTCAAAAACACAGGAGGTTGAAAATGAAACTCTTGTTTCTACGGTTTTCACGAAGAACATTAAGCCCTTAACCGATTTATTTGTAGGATAATTTTTTTCGGAGTATGGGATTGACGACCAAAAAAGTGCCAAAAAAGTCACTGATAAACTATGAAAACTTTGAAGAGACATTTTAACGAAAACGAGCAAACAAAAACTGACTTGATTTGCAAAAAAAAAATCGATGGTGAGAGAGAAAAAGGAAAAACACAATAACAATCGAAATAATCAGAAGCACGGTCTTCTCGGACGAAAAAAAAGCATAGAGATCGAGTTGTAAAGAACGTTGAAATACGAAGAGCACTTGATGGTAATTTCGTGAGAAAAAAAGAAATAATTCACTGTTTAATAGGTGCTGATATGTTTTGGACGATCGTGAGTTTTTACAATAGTTGTGAAGCTCGAAAACTCAATAAAAAAGACAAAAAAAAAGCAATAGATTGAGAAAAAAAGAAACTAGAGAATTGAGGACGAATGAAGAGATGGGCCAGATAGGAAGGATCGTGAGATTGTAAGCAAAAGAGAAAAATAGAGCAAAGAGTGTTATACGGTGTTTGTTGTATGAAACGAAATAAATAAGTTGGTAATAGTCAATTTTTCATGAAATTCACTACGTAAGGACAATATATATATATACACATTGTTATGCATTGGTAAGAGATATAATACAGTACAGTTAGTGTAATAGTAGAGTATATTTAGAATAGGCTACAACATATCATAACGGTCGGTTGGTTGATTTCGTTTTCTTTATCTTTCCACTTTAAGTTGGCTCTTCTATTCTTTATTCTTTTCTCTTCTTTTTACCTAACTACGAAAGTCTACGAGAGGGTTTTTAATCGTTTCTTTTTTTGTTCTTTTTTGTTGTTTGTTTGTTTTTTAAATACCCGTAGGACTGGGCCGGTGGGGACTACGAGAAAATTGAACTAGACCCAATCGAAGAAATTGGACGGGAATCGACGGAGGTCGGAAAGGGGAAGGAGCTGTGAAACGTAGAAAGGGATGAAAAGGAGCTGGGACATACATTTATGTATACACATATATATTTCATACATATATGCATATGTATAGATGTATGTGTTCGGCTTCTCTGTTTTTTTCTTCTTTTTTAAATCTTTCTCCATTTTTATTTAATCATAACTACCGTTAAGAGATCCAATGTCCATTTGTTTTGTTTTTCTTCTCTTTTAATGTTTTGTTTTTCTTGTGTGTGTGTGTGTGTGTGTGTGTGTGATCATATACTGGATACTAAACTCTCGAAGGTGGCGTCATAATATTAATTCAAATTCATGATAATAAAGTCTATAGTACGAGACGTTTAACTTTGCATGTCCAACTGGTCGTCGTACCATTATATATATTTATATATAATATAATTTTAATAATAGTATGTATATAATATATTCACTACCTGCATATCACAACATAAAATTTATTCTTCTTTCTCCGCATTCACACTTTCTTTTTCTCACGCGCTTCTCGTTTTCTTATTATTTTTTTGTTTTTGTTTTGTTTTGTTTCTCTCGATATATCTCAAACATCACGTTCATTCACACCGTGAAACATTCAAACACCACACATATTCCAACTACATTATTATATAATAACGCTGCGGTAATTTTTTCCTCTTCATGGTTGTTTTTTTTTCTTCTTGTTGTTGTTTTTATTAGTGGTTGAGGCTTTTTAAGCACTGTAGCGAGACGACGTTTCAAAGAGCCTTACCAGACGACCAGGGGCTCCGCAGTTGCCCTCCTATTTTCGGGATCATGTGTTTTTTTTTTGGGTTTTTCTTTTCTTCTTGTTTTAAATATATATTTGCATCTCTTCGTATTTTTTTTTTTTCTCTGTGAATTTCGGTCTAATTCTCCGGCGTTTACGGAAGTTTTTCAGTTCAACACTTCCAAGGGCAGTATGAACGCTCGATACGCGTCAGGAAATTTGATTTCCCCTTCGCGACACCTTAAGTTTCTTTTCTTTCTCTATTTCTTATTACTTAGTCGAGATCTTGAGCGTGCCTTTGCACGAAAAAAACTCTTTTTTGTTTTTTTTTGTTTTTTCATGTCTTCCAAATCCAAGAATCACGACTCTGTACAAACTGCTCCGCAATCATAAAATTTGACTTTTTGGTGCAACTATGTCGGTTCCTTATTTTTAGCGAGACTTTCCTATCCGCGTCCTGACGCGACTTTACGTATTTTTTAAACGTTTTTTCTTTCCGCTTTGCCTCGTGTTAACTCTCCTTCTGGTGTCCCTGATCGCCCATGGGTTCGTGAATTGTTGAATTGCTTTTTTCGTTGTTCGCGATGCTCGAATTTCTTCAACCTGCTGTTTTCACTTCGATTTTGAGAAGAAAATTTCCTTTCTTACTGATTCTTTTTCTTTTCCTTCTTTTATCGCTTCAGGTCATCTCCGGCATCGATCCACAATTCGATCCATACATTTTTCGGTTTTATTTTTCTTTTCGTTCTTTTTCGACTCACACACCGACCCTCGCGTACGGCGTGCCAAGAACTTTTTTCTTGATCCGCTTGCTACTTTGCTCACAAGCTTCAGCCACTAACGATCAGACATCAGCATAAAACCTCAGAAACCCATGGCTCAGCTCCGACGTCCATTGGCTCTCTCACACGTGGTAAATCGCCTCAAAAATAAATCCCAAAGCAGCCAATGTTTTTAAAGTATGCAGCACGATGCGGAGCAGCAACTGCTACCTCCACCTTTACTCTTTTGTCTCTGATCTGAAACATTGATTCAATGATTTATTCATGTTATTTGAATTATTGCATTCAGGGCTATCCTTGAGTTTTCAAAACAATCGAATTTTTACTCTTTTTTTCTTTCCATCGAGAAAGGCTCGAAATAATGCTTTTTTGCTCATTGAAATAGCCAATATTTTGAAAAAAAAAAAAAAAAAATCATTTTCGATTTCGATTAAAATAAGAAAACCTGAACTGAAAGATATGGACATTGTGGAAAAATATTTGACAGTGTGGAAAAATTATTTCGTACTTGGTACGGACGTACGACAAACTTTTGGAGCAGATTTTTCGAGAAACTTGAAGTTTAGTTTGGAGGTAACACAGAAATAATTTTTTCTACTAAATTTGAACAGATTTATATTAAAAATGAAATGCCAAAAATGTATTGACGTATTGACGTGAAGTTATTCGCGATTTTGAAATAAATTCCATTTGTAAACATAAATGTTGATATCAAAAAATGCAGTACAGTAAAAAACAAAAGAAATACACTTATGGTTGAGTTGAAGGATTGGGAAAGGATTAATTAATGGGACTCACGGTTAGCCCTAGAGATACAAAGTGGAATATTAAGTGTCGTCAAAGCTTTCAAGGTCATCAGGTTGAATATACATGTACTCGCCATTAGGTAGAATGCCTGGAAGGATCGTAAATGAGATGTTGGATAGTTAAATGTTCAAAAAACCCTACGATTTGATCAAAAAGTTGATGGAGAATCAAAGTATTAAAAAATCGAATGAAAAATTATTCTGGTGGCATATTTGGAAAAACAATGAGTGAGACAAGAAGTTTGATTTTTTTTACAAGTAATTGCGAGACCGACCCTCCATGAAATTAATGTGATACCTAGGAAAAAATTAGTACAGAAAATTTTATGAAAAGTGGGAATTCGAAGGCTTGGGTAGGAAGCAAAGCCCTTTTTTCCTTTTTTCTTTTTTTGAATATGTTTTTCTTGAATGAATGAATATTTTCAATTTGATACGAAACGATGAATTATTTTTATTTAGGATTTAGGATTTCATTTCATACAAAAACGTATTCCACGTATACAAACCTTGTGAATTAGGCTCAGGGAGATTTTCCCGTGGAACCAGATGCATCACCGTTGTTTTTCCAAAGGGAAGCCCAAGAGCACCGAGCGTGACATTGCTGTGTAGAAAACGACCCTGGTAAATTAGTCGTAAGATTTCAGCCTTGGCAACCGCCTCTTCCGCCCAATCTGCAAGAAATCAAAGTGTTAATCAGGACAAAGTTTCGTTCGTTAACAAATTTTTCTTCCCCTTCGTTCCACCAATTCAAACTTAATTAAAATATGGAAAAAAAAAAACACCGAATAACTGTAAATTTTTTTCATTGAAATAGTTTTAACGAAGATCAAAGTTACTAACGGTCGGATCCTTCAGTATGCAACAACATTAATTTTTTTAAATCAGAAATTCCGGGAATTTTGCTGTTTCGGTTACGATAGAAATTTCTCAGAATCAAAAACTAAAATCTTTATAAATTAAAGACAATTGTAAGAGTATGAGGAGTATTTGAGTCGAAAAATATTTAACATTGCGTTTTAAGGATGATAATTCTTCAATTCTCCTTTTCTCTGATTTGACGTTTTAGAATACGAATATTATTCACTCAAAAGTTTTGCGACATCCTCGAACTCAAATTGCACAAAAATGTTGCGAATTGGAAACATTAAGAAATGAATTAATAAAGAAAAGAAAATGCTTGATTGAGTTGCAACGACTGAAATTTCAATAATAACTAAGTTTGAGGTGCATTCATATCTTTTGAACGTCTCGACGAAGCATTTGAAAACAGGCACGAAGTGTGAAAGTTACTTCCTACGATAAACCGAAGTGTATTCAATCATTACCAACGCCCGTCTTGCTGTGGGAAATATTTCTCTCTGTACAAGTTGCGGGAATCATAGTCATTAAGAATTAATAGAATTCTACTCTGTTACGTGTTAACCAAGCGTGCAATGAACTGCCGGGGTAGCTGGCTCTTTTTCCATCATCTCTCTTTCTCTTTTTTACCCGTTACGGTATTTTCAAAGCCTACAACTTTCGAGTGAAAGACCCGGCGACGTGGGTCCTGCGTATAAACAATCTCCCAGCTTATAATCGCGTCGAGAATAATACAATTCGTACCCACAATGATAATTCAAGTCCGCGATGAGATAAAATCACCTTTTTTTCCAACGTTGAGAAAAATTGAAGAAAATTATAGCCTCGGGAATATATTAGCTTAAATTTCGTATTGTTACCATTAAATCGTATGTTGAAGGCAGATTTTCGTTTTAATATTCATGATTTTGAATAAATCATTCATAGAATTGTTTTCCTACCTCATTTTTTTCAAACAGGTTCCTTTGAATTCCTACATATTTCTTGTTTCCCAGGATTTCAAAATTTCAAATATAAATTTTGGACAATGAAACTCTTCATTTACAATTCACCTCATAAATGAACACTATCCCATTTTACGAAACATCAAAATCCTAATTTATTTATTTATTCGAAAAATAATGTTTAAAAAAATATATATTTTTTTATATATTCACTCAAAAAGCCTTACCTTCTGGCCAATTTTCAAACACATGATGGGCTATGTCCCCTGCGGAGTCGCTCGGACTGAATAGGAACTCTTTTGTCTTACCACTGACGAGAATTAGGCGTAAGTTTATCTGTAACAAGAAAAAGAAAAAAAATTCTTTAAATACTTGCCATGAATCGATTTCATTAATTTACGATGAGACGAAAGGTGGAAAAATCTGCAATGTTTATGTTTCCATCAAAATATCAATTTCCTTATTATTAATACGAACAAGAATCTTAAAAAATACATTTTTCTCGTCGATCAAATAATGATTATCATCAAATCTGTCCTATTTCCGGACCACTTTAGATTAGAATTATGATTGGGACGTTTATGAAAGTGGATTAATCGATTTTTCAAATTTTTTGGTTACCTTCGAGCAAGAAAATTTATGATACCGTTTTAGAATGAAAATCGAGAATGTTCGCTGCACTAAATATAGAAATGATCGATTTCTATGATATAATCTGGAGTCAAACTTACGAAGAATTTGATTCTTGGACTGTCAATCTTTGACATGGTACGAGATTTCTAAAAATTCACAAACTATCGAAAAGCCCATCAGAACATTTTTTATTGGACTGGCTTTTTGATGAGTTTCGCGAACTATGATATTCTCGAGTTCGGAATAACACACAAGTGCATGTGTTCATTGTTTAAGTGTATTCCTATGTAAAAATAATGCTTTGGAACTTTATGAACTTTTTCTCTCGTTCTCTGTCCCACAGTTGTTCGTGTTTTAAATATAGTTGGAAACCAGGAATTCGAATTCTCTCACAGTTTCCGCATTAAAGTTGACTCACAGTCTGACACAAAATGATAGGCAAACGGGTTTTATGTACAAATGTTTAACGCTATTTTGAGAACGGTCCATTTACGCTCTATTTCGAGGTGCAATAGCTCTGTCTCTTTTTCTCTCTCGAGCTCATCATCTTGTGAGAGAGTTTGTTGCAACGCTGAGCCACAGAGTCTGTTCTAGTCAGTAAATACAAAAAATGTTTTTTTCTATATTCGTCCCATAAGCTTAAGCCTCATATAAATTCTGCAGTACTTTAACGAGCAGCAGGAAATCTTTCTGTACACGTGTTTTTCAATCTTTCTTTAACGCTTTGGAAAAACCCACACGGACCTCTATGATGATAAATCTTTTTACACCACGTCGTAATTTGTAAATCTCTTTATCCTTTATCGCATATCATTAATTATTATGGGGATAAAAACAATTGCCATAATCTCTTTCATTTAAAGTATTGGAATAAGATTATTTTGTGAATTATTTTAATCGAAATATTTTCTTGAATATTCGTAACAAGAGATTTGAAGTTTCTTCAGTTTCATTTGCACGAAAATAATATTAGACAGAATAATGTTAGATTCAACATTTTTTTTTAAATTGATGTCGCATTTCATTGATCTATTCGAAAAAATAAAAACAGTTGACACAAAATAGAAAAAAAAGTATTAAGAACAAAGTCTAGGGATGTTTACTAAATAATAATCTATTGTTTAATTAGCTTTGAATTTTCATTTGTATGATAACAAAGAAAAGAGCTCAATCTATGTTTGGTGGACAGTATAAAATTTTTTTATAGACCTCATACTACGTCCATAACCACAGACACTCATCCGTTGATCCATTCATTTGTCCTCACCATACGCTATTGATGAATAACCGCACCAAAGCGAATCTTCCATATGCGCGCAATTTTTTTTTTGCTTCTTTTTTTATTCCTATTTTTCCGACAGATGTTTTTCATTTTTATTTTTACGATGAAATTCTGCTACATATTGTGCGTTGGTCGGTCGAGGTATGATTGATGTGCCAGACACGCGGACACAGCTTTCGAGTTTAAAGTTGTGGAAACGCACACTCTCGAGCATCCAATATTCCGACTCGAGTGTAAAGGGTTGTTGGACCGAACGATTGAGCTGCATTTTTTTTTCCTAGTTGCATACGCAAACTCGCAAAGGATCCAAATGCTTTTTTATTTTTCCAGAACGAACGGTGAAAATTAAATTTATTTTTCATCTTGTGTAATAAATAATAACGTTCATATTCAGCAACGAACGTTGCAGTGTTTTACAGCTGCACATTGCAACTTCATGAAGGGCTAAAATTATTATTGTTCCTTTTTTCACGGTCCTAGGGAATAGTTAATAATTCGTTTTTCAATGCATGGATTTTGTGTACTTTGTTGTCACGTGTGCAAATTCACATAAAAGGTAAATGATATTTTTTTTATCGGTGACGATTTTGTGAAATGAATTGTTTCTCATAATGGTTCCCGGTCATCTCCAAATTCACGAAGAGCGTAAATGATTTTTTTGTATTTATTTGATCCTGGGCAATGCATTTTGTGACGAACGGATGCTGCATTTTTAAAACTCGTGTATGAAAATTGATACGAGGATTTTTTTTATGTTCCATTCGTAGTGAAAATTCTGTAAAATAATTAATAATGCATTTATTCGTGACTCGTGGCAGTATTTTTCCACTCGCAAGAGCAAATGAACGAGGAGATAAAATGAGTTTGTGTTTATTTAGTGAATTTTGTGAAATAACGAAAAATTCAATGATTCGCGATTTTCATGCCGTATTTTCGACCAAGTTGCAAATTGACGTGCAACTGGGCACATGAAAAAGCCGAGATTATTTTTGAACTTTTTTTTCCGAATACTGTAGAGTAACGCTTCCGTGGTGAATGGATGCGAATTTTTTTGCATTTGCTTTTATGCACACGTGCACAGTTAAAATGCATATTAAAATGTTTACTAAAGTGTTGTAAAATGCATGTACATCGGAATACATAGTGCGTGACATCACCGGCTGGTACCATCCGAGACCAGTTGCTCTCGAGATACCTTATGAAGCGCCCATTGCCGATTGGTCTCGAGTTAGAAAAAGAGAGAACGAGAAAGACTATTGGAAAAAAAAAAAAAAAAAAAAAAAATGGAGAAAACAGGTGTAGTGCGAGTCGCATGAATATTCTTCTTATTCATTCTTGGGATTCTGGGTCATTCGTAGCGAATATAGCACTGCACGATTCATTAGGGATTATCGCCTCTAATATTGAATAATTTCCATTGTCATACCCACGATCGCCTCCACTCAATGAAATTGAAGGAGACGACAAAATAGAGCCAAAAGTTGGTCATAACTGTCCCTGAGGGTTAAAACATTCAGTATGATTTTTAATATAAATCGAATGAATAAAATGTCAATTAAACTGAAAATAAAAAAAAAATAAAAAAATACTCCACAAGTTGCAAAGAAAATCAAACCGATACATTTCGTTTAGATTTTTTTATTTTAATTCGTAATTAAACCTCGTTTTTGTATCGTGAGCCAATGAATAAAAAAATAGGAACAATAAACAATGAAATAAAATTCAATGTTGCTCAAATAGAAATACAAAATGGTAATGTTTTTTTTTTCTTTTCAAGTTTCAAAAACGTTGCAGGTTTATATATGTTTCATCAAATTATAATAAAAGAGGTTCGAAAATTGTGCGATCGAACAGGGAAACATCAGAAACGATAAAGTCAGCTTCGGTGCAGCATCAAAGTAACTTTATGAATCGAGACAGTTTGCACAAAGTACACACGAATGGCTTGAAGCATAATTCATGTGGGCTATGTGCACGTTTGTCAATTAGGCTTGAGGGGGTGAGATTGTAATATGCGTCAACCCACCGACGATAATTTAGTGACCGTATCAAAGCGATAACCACCGATAACATTATCACAGTATAATTCTGCTTTTAATACTCGAACTGCAAATATTATTCGATATTCTATAGATTCCCATAATGCTCTGTAACGTACATAGATTTATGACAGGTGAAATGTCCAAAACGGAGTTCTAGCGATCGCTAAGTGTCAGAATAACTTCGGGCAGAGCCAGTACTTGGATGGGTGACCATTTTGCCAATTTTTTTTACAGTTTTCCATCCGAAATAAAGTGAAGTGAGAAAAAAGTGAAGAGAGAAAAAATTTTAAATGTTCGTGCCGATACCATCACAAGTCGATGTGATGGTATCGGCACGAACATTTAAAATAAAGATAAAAAATAAAAAAATTAATTGAAAAGCTTGGTAAATCGATTGTTTATCAAAATTTCTATGAGTGTTCATTGATTTTTCGTATTTGTTATTCGTCAAATTATTATATTGATTACATTCTAATTTATTTGAATGATAATTAATTTTCGATCTTTATGATATCATGATTTTTTTATCATTATAAAAAAATTGATGTATTCAAGGTTTTGTCTTTCATATAATGAAGATTTGAAATAATGAGAACGCTTCCTTGATGTCGACAGTGACTTTCTCCTCATCTCTAGAGCTCACGTTGAGCACACAATTCACTCACACATCATAGAAATGGTGTATGCACGTAACATTGCTTATTCATTATCACTCATGATTTTATGAAAATTCCACTTTTACCGAATCACGTTCTCGTCGACGCTTTCAATTAAATATGCACACGCAGACATTCATACACCATAGCTCATAAATACTCATAGATATAGTTCGGTTAATAATGCTATCTTCGTCAAACTGTTTTCATTCGTTCTCAGACTCAAGAGATTTCTGCATATATTTTAATATGGAATGTAAACAGATTTATCAGCAATTCCGACGTTTCATTAATGTTATCGTAATTTGTAAATTGATGAGAATAGAGTTTACACATTTTCTGAACTACTTTGCTTGCTTTCAATTGGAAAACAATTTAATTGCAACAGCATAAAATAAAATAATGTAAAAATACCATGATTTCGATATTTATCAGCTCACCTAATTAATTCCTCGGTAATCGTGTTTTCAATTCATCCTAATCAGCCTTGATGGAGTTGTTATTTTCAATTGTGTAACAATTTCCTATCAAAGAGGGTTAATTAACATCATTCATAGATTCGTAAGCAATGTAATTTACAACGACCCTCTATTTATAAATGGTTTTGAACCTTTTGTTGTTGAAACACAGCCAAGAATGATCTTTTATTTATCGATTAATTTAGTAATCCTTAACACTGTTTACATTCATTTGGATACTGTTAACTTTTGAATTGCAATCAAATTTATCAAAGTTGCATACAGACTGAAACTAAGTAAAATTTTATACGATAGTGAATAAAAAAAGGACTTTGTTACGTTCAGAAAATGCAAATTTCAATGTCAAATGTTGAATATCAATATTTTCAATTCTCATTTTTAATTAATTCTGAATTATCACGAGATATGCGAAGTTTGCACGTAAGCAAAGTGCCAAGCTCCGGCAATATTTGGTTGCGTGACAGTAAATTTATAGAGAAAATGTTCCGTTTGAGAATAGAATAATGTAAGTTCTCGTACAAAGAACGGATCTATGCAAAGTGACGTATCGCGCAACAACCCAAAGAAAGTTGAAATCCGTTCACTCATTGCTGCCTGCACTTTGTTTTTTTTTTTTTACTCCTTGTCACTCTTTCTCTCCCTCTCTCGTTGTATCCTTCTCTATCTTGCGATTTACAACACACAACAATGGCTCAATCAATTTGCAACGTAGATCGTAACGATCACCAAGATCGCGAGGTCGTTCCAATTATTTCTATAGTCAAATCGAGTTTACCTTTCGTTAGCTTCAGCATCGATTTCAAGGTATAGCGAAAAACAGCATTTGTTCAAAACGGAAGTTCAAATGACGTGCTAGACAAATTGGTGCTTTGTTTCTCAAACAAATTGTGATATCGAAGATTGCATTGTTCCTGGGATACAATGAAAACATTTTTTGGAATGAATTTTGTTAAATAGTGACAAGTTTTCTTTGATGGAGAGATATTTGTGTGTTTTTGAAGAGAATTTTTCAATGATCCTCCACTTTTTGGTGAGAAAAATGAAGTAAAAGTAATAAAGTATAAAAAACGGAAGGGCCTTCGATTCTATTCATGTTTATTTACATATCCACCCACTCAGATTTCGTTTTTTTGTAGCAACAAAAGACGTAAGGTTATTATAGTAAATTATTTACAACTTGACAAGGTTAGACGTGGGCACCCTGTTTTGTCACCTGAAAAATTCAAGAGCGACTGCTAACTTAATTATTTAAGTGTTCATTTATTTTCCAAGCTAAAATTAACAAAAATAAGAGTCTTAGTTTCTTTTTCTCTTAAGAAGAAATTATTTTTATACTGCGCAAACCATGTATTCGAAAGTTTTAATTATCAAGCGTAAATTAAACACTCAAATTTACAGTAAGCAAAGTTCGTCAATTTATTTTTGTTATCGAGCAAGTTTTATTTATATTTCTCTCTGAAAATTTACTCAAAGCTTATTACAGAGCGAATTACAAATATAGAGATTTGGTAATTGCTGGAGAGGATTTTCGAAATTAAACCAAACAATTGACTGTTCAAAATTCCCTTCTTAAGACAGCTGATTGGATAAGTTGATTTAGTTATTGAAAATGGAATCTCGGTCACGAATAAGTCTAGAATATTACGTTACAAAGCACCTGAGATTCTGCCAGATATTCATACGAAAAGTTTCTTCCTTTTGTGCCAAATGGAGACAAGATAATAATTTTGGTTACTTATTCAGTTTCCCGTTTCCCAAAAAAAACCTTCGAAACTTCGTAACCTGTGACCGAATAAATGAATTGAATTGAAAAAAAAAAAAAACAAATTTCATTGCATTCCAAAGATGCAGACGTTAACTTCGGTTTTTTTACTCAATCTATTTTGCTCTCTCGGATTCCTGATCCTTGGAACGCCCCAAAATACCTTGTCGTCCAACGACAGAAATTCCGGATTCTCAATTTTTGCATCTGTCTCGTCTTTGTGCTCCGTATTCGAATTTTTCGAGTCGTAGATACATCTCTCCGGCCAATATAAATTTGTATTTATATATATTGCCTTGTACGACGTCCGTGGCACGCGGAATATAAATCGTTGAATCGAGCACTAATGTATTCAACGAGAACAAATTGTTAACCCAAAGAAAAACGTTGGGCTCTCACTTACTCGCGTGTACAAAATATTTCTAGCTATCGAACTAAAATTCCCTGAAAATTCGGACTGTCGTATTTACGTTTGTGATCTCTCGTACTGCGGGAAGTAATAAATAACGATTAGCATATTTCCTGTTATCAACAGCCAGCGTACCGGCCGTGGTCGAACGATATTTTATCGCCCAAATCTGCTAAACTTTTTTCCTCAGTCTTTATTTCGATTCCAAAATCCTCGAGAAATCATATTTCATTCGATGAAACTTTTTGAACCAGTTTTCAAAAACCCAAAAATACAAAATCGGTTATTTTTTTGTTTTTTAATTCATTTTAATCGAGTTTAGTTAACCTTCAATCATTTTTTTCGGCTTCGAAGGATGGAAAATTTCATGGATTCAAGTTCAACGTGGAATTACTGAAATGATCGATTTTTCAACACTTTTTAACAAATTAAAATGAAAATATTCAAGCCGAACAAAAAATTAGTTAAAAATATTTCGAAAATAGTTTTAGCCATTTTCGTGAAATAACAAAAACTAATGAATATATTATACTCAAATAAAAATAAAGAAATGTCTTGGTATGTTTAGCATAATACGCTATCAAACTTGAATCGCATTTTGTGCGTTGAAACTGCATGATTAAAAAGACGACGAATATTTTCTTGTTTTTTTTTTTTGCAAACCTCTTGAAATATATATATGACTGTGCATGTTTCATATGGTATTGTAAGATGTATGCACACGTAAAACGTATATCTATATAAAATGACCCCATTAGTTGCGGTTAGTCATGATATCTTTGTCGCATCGGTACCAAAGCGTTCAAACAAAAGCCACACGGGGAGAAATATATCCGTCATCTATATTGCGCATGTATCATTTTACTGTATAAATGTATGTATATCGTTTGCGGTATCTGTCTTTTCGCCTTTTAAGAAAAAAAAAAAAAATAAAAGGACACTCTGATGCCCGAGGCAAAAGTTGTGTTACATCGGTGTCAAATTTCTTTGTCCACGTGTACGACGTTGCACGTTCACATTGTTTTTGAAAGAAAAAAAAAATCGGAATATAAATATTGGAAAAAAAAAAAAATGGCGCGAACTGAACGTCCATAGTGTGCAAAATTCATAATCGAAAAATATCGCCGAGAAAGTAAATGGGACGAAGGGACAACGTGAAATTTAGAACATTCGGTGCAGCCTGGATTGAAATTCGAGTGAAAATACGGCAGATATTAGTTTTTATTATTCATTCATTTTTCGTTACTATTTTTATCGCCATTTGGATTTCATTTCGGGATGAAGTTTATGGAATAGAAAGACTACAGTGTTCACTAAAAAATGATATTAAGCATTCGCCATTCTAAGTGTTGAATTGATAATAAATCGAGCACTCAAAATGCCAAAAGTCAAAGTGCATGTCAGGATATAAAGAGAAAACATTTATAAATGTGTATGTATATGAACAGAAGTGGGGAAGAAATGACCACGCGGTTGGCACACATTAGGAAAGCTGGCCCCGTGAAAAAAGGGGTGAAGGTGGACGAGGGATGAGGTTAACCCCCAGGTAGCCTGGGACGTAATGTGCTAACTAGGTCAATAGGTCATTCTCGCGGGAGCCTACATCCTCGCGCCCCGAGCTTTTACCCGCGGGTATCGCGCAACTCGTTCTCGCCCCTCGTCGACATCGTCGTCGTCGTCGTCAACGCTATGTCGTTCGTTATACACATCTCACTGGGGGTTGATTCGCTAAGATCGAGACACGCACACGAGTTTCTGAATCACTTGGGGGAACAAAAAGCCCCCCGGGTGTTTTGAACAACGACGTACATGAAAAAAACGTGATAATAAAATCGCACGAACCCTGAATCCTGACAAAAGTTCTCATTTTCTTTAATGGAAGGAGAACAACGTGTAACTTTTATTTTCGTGAGATAACAACCTTCGAAAAAAACAACACGTAGCAGGGTTTTTATCGATCGCACGACTGATGATCGCCTTAAGTTTGAGTCTCGTTGACCACAAACACATGAAGCTTACTTCGGCTGATAAAAAAATATGTTCGTCTTTAAAGAGGAGAAGATTCGATGTTTCTGATCGAAGAGTTGGAATCAAACGAAATTCTATTTGAAATGTAAAAATCTTTCGCTTTGTACCACGTAAATTCTTATCGAAAGAGTAGATTTATTCGAAAAAACGAAGTTTGCAGTTTTTAGATTTCAAGGTAACGGTAAAAAGGAGCAGTGCAAGAAATAATGCAGCATAAATTGTTATCGGAGTTTGACATCGCAGATACGATGAAAAAACGCATAATTGCTTTTATTGTTAGTTCGTGGCTACAAAAATGAGTCAGACTTTTGGTGAGATAAAAAAAAAACAAATTTTACAAAAGAAAAAATGGCCTATAAAAAAAAACGAGGAAACTGATAAGTAAACTTTTTTTTCTCTAGTTCTTAATGTGGACTTTTGTACAATGATAATTGAATGGTTAGGTTCGGACATATCGAAACGCGGAAGTATGGCACCAAGACACGCCCCCCGGCAGCCTTGGCTCACGGAACTATGCGAGTTTAATGAAAAAAAAAAAAAAAACTACAGTTCAGGTCTATTACGCAGGTCGGCCAATAGAGGAGCAAAAAAAAGAAGAAAAAAAAATATCATCATTGGGTTTTTGTGAGCAACGATCGATAACCATTTTCATTATTGGCCATTAATGCTAAAAACTTACATTTGATCAAACCGACTAGTCTTTTACGATAAAAACACCATTTTTCTCGGCTATTTTTTTTCTCGTTCCCGTTGAATAGCCAACGTATACATATTAAAAAACCACTTCGATCGGCCAACTCTGAACAAACGGCTGGGCAAACACGTGGACACTGATGAAAAACGTTTCTCGACCCTGAGGAGTAGATGGGGGCGAGTTCTGGTTGTGGGCGTGGAGGATAGACCAGTCGATTCTCGATTTTGAACAAAGAAAACTTGAGGACGAAAAGTCGATCGTTTCTTGGGAGTTTGAGAGCGTTTTTAAAACTCTTCAATATTTAGTGAAGTGTCATTGTCAGAATTACAAAAAAAAGCATATGATTAATGACGTTATGAGAAGTGGGCTCTTTTGAGAAAGCAGAATGGATGCTTCGGGAGATACGTTCCTCGTCTGCATCGATGATTTATGTGATTTGCCTAAAGCACTGTTTTTGTTGGTAACCCAAATTGTGTTAAAAGGTTTCGTCGAGCCTTCAGGGTCAAACGATGACCTTGTGACCCAATAATATAAAATTCTCAGCAGTATATAGAGGCCAAATGGAAACTGTTGTTGTTATTGTTGGTCCTGGAAAGATTGTTGACCTTGAAACGTACATATGTTAGCCACGATTTAATTATGAACTAGCTCCAGCAAGACCAAGCTAGTTAACTCGCATCCAAAACAACTTAAACAAAGTCTTGTAAAGTCAAACATGTTGTGAGAGATTTGAGCTTGATTTCATCAGAACTAGTTTGTCCTGAAATCGGATAAAACTGGTAACACGTACATTAAATAGATTATGGATCCTTGCATAGTGCGAGAACTTGATGGCGTATCCACCACGCCGCGTCACTGTCTCCTTATATATATTTTCCAAGATGGGTCAACGAGATACGAGGAATTATTCAAGAAACGAGAAGAGGCGAAAGAGGGACAGGGGCTGAAAAAGCGAAAGAGAGAGAGAGAGAGAGAGATAGAGTGCGACCATCGGCGAATGCCTCTCCTGAAAGATAACGACCACTGCAGTGTTGTGCATACTCTTTCGCTATGTATATAGATTATTCTGCTGAGAGTAGACGTCACAAACGTCATATACATATACGTTCAAAGCATGAAGGTAGCTCTTGTAAATGCATAGAACGTTCCACGATAGATCAAGCCTGGATGTGACCCTTCCTTTCATAACGAGGGCCATTTTTTAAACGACGAGTTCACTAACTTTGGAATGTACGGGCGTCCGAAGAATGAAATTTCAGAAATTATCATAAATCTTCAATGTTTCCTGGCCGAGTTCATTTGCAGCAGGAAATAAAGGCCATTGTTTTCAACGACAACGTCTTTAACGTATGTGTGCAAAGTGCTGACGCGTTTTAACGAAATTTCTTTTATTTTCATGTACCTTTAATATTTTCTGGCCCCCCAGTTGATTCGGATGCGAATCAAAAGACCTACCACCGGAAAGTACCGAAACGCTGACCCCATTCTTTCGAATGACCTAAAAGTTTCAGGGTGTCTTTTGTAATGCTCTTTTTTTGGCACAAGATGCAACTTTCTACGTAAGTGTCGGAGTATCAACGTTTGTATAGGTATCTTCACTCTGAATCGGACTTTATTACAGGGATTTTTACGAGCGGTTGAAGCGTGATAGTTGAAAGAGAAGCCTCTCTCATTCGTGCAAAAACTGGTGGCCGGTTGTGTATTTGTGGGCATGCTTGGACGATTCGTCTTTCCGGCTCTTTCTCTGTCTCTCTCTCTCTTTCTCTTTCTCTTGTTTTCTTCCTTTCTTTCACAAAGTTCGGGCACAGGATTCCCAAACGTTGTAACAACTGAAGTAAACGAGTATAAAGGAAAGAGAAATATAAAGAGCAAGACAGAGGGCTCTGTGTTTTGCAGGAAATGAAGAAAGTGCTACAAGATTCTCTTCGCAGATACGGTTCTCCATTTTCCTTTCCACTCTGCCACCCTTTTTTTTACGCTTGTGACGTTCGCTGGGCTTTCTCGGTAACCGTTAGCGTAAGATCTTTCATCATCACTGCGAAGTTGGGCATCCGCACACGTTCATGAACGCGGTGTACATGCGGAAAGAGTTCAACAGATAATACATATGAGCAAACGTGGCACGGAGGAGTATATATTTCCTCTGAGTCACCCTACCACTCACCAGCTTCATGACTTTACGACACCCTACCCAACATACAAAGCTCTTTCGTTCCCGTGTGACCTGAGCCAGTTTGGCTCTTCATCTTTCTCTCTCTCTCTCTCCCCTCTCTTTCTTTCTCTTTGTTTATCAGAGGAAAATCTTTACGTCCGCAATAAAAGGGGTCAGTTGACCAGGAGAATGATGGCTCGATATTTAAAGCGAAACCCAAAAGAATCACAGATCAAAGAGAATTACCAAAATATGGAGATTCTCCAGGATGACTGAGTATATTAATTTCCTACGAAGTTTACATCTTTTGCGAATCGAAATTTCTTTTCTTTTTGGATCACCGAAACAATCAATTGGCGAGTCTAAAGAAAGTGGTCGCACTTTGGTTGGGACTCGAAAAGTAAATCTGCGACGTGAGCCATTTTAATTACAGGGATAATTGATGAAAAAAAACAAGATTGTCAGGTATTTTAACACCACGTCGAATTATTGGATTTTCTTTAGTTAAGAATTTCCTGAATTGCTGCACGAAGCAATCATCCGTAATCACCATTCGGATCCTCACAATGCAGCAAAAAAGCAAAGTCCTAAAATGCGTGAATGCTCGTTTTGTGGGACAGGATAAGAGAAGAGACCGTTGAATTCTAAGCTAGAGAATGAATATCGCGGATCGGGAGAGATTCTCGTCGAGACGACGTACATGTATATTTTATATGGCTCCGCGCGTCCGGCATAATCGGCGGGTCTCTCGTCTTTTGCGGTCCAAGACGAAGAATCGAGGGACTCTCACTGTCTTCCACAGCCGGCATCTCGCATTCACCAAGAGTCGGAAACACGAGGCTCGCGAACGTTGGTTTGATCTTTTTCTCTCGCGGTATCCACACACACAAATACGCGAATACTCACGAATACAAACGTACACGAGCACGCCCTCGCACCGACAAATATTTATATACATATATGAAAGCTGCTGCATGTATTTCTTCCTCGCGTGAGCCTTGGAAGCGAACGCTAACCCTGCGCGCGTCTCGGACTCACCGAAGCCATTGTATCTCTCATTTCATTCTTTATATACTATTTTCTTTTTGTTTCTCTCTCTCTCTCTCTCTCTCTCTCTCTCTCTCTCTCTCTCTCTCTCTCT